>PVKH010037287.1:0-11482 GCA_004027955.1 Chaetophractus vellerosus | reverse complement strand
TTAAAAGATACTTAGATTACATAAAATGTTACATAAAAAAACATAAAGGATTCCCATATGCCCCACTCCCCACACCTCCCACTTTTCCCCACATTAACAACTTCTTTCATTAGTGAGTACATTCATTGCAATTGATGACTGCATTTTGGAGCGTTGCCACTAAGCATGGATTATAGTTTACATTGTAGTTTACACTCTCCCCCACTCAGTTCTGTAGGTTATGGCAGGTGATATAATGGCCTGTATCTGTCGTTGCAATGTCATCCACATCAATTCCAAGTCCTGAAAATGGCCCCGTGTTCACCTATTTTCCCTCCCCCTGACTGCAGCACCTCCACATCAATGATGTAATTTCTTCCATTGCTAGAATCACAATAAGTCTATAGTAGAAAACCATATTTTATTCCCCAGTCCTGAGGATTCTGGGATGGTGATGCCACTCCGTAGTCTAACTGAGAGGGGGCTTTGATCCCATATGGCTGATGGATGGGACTCTCTTGCTTGCAGTTGTAGCATCTCTCGGTTCCTTGGTGTGGTGGTTGTCCATCTTGATTTGCTTTCAATGATCAGCTATAATCTGCTCTTAACTCTAGGGGTGGACATGATAAGGTGATGTGAATATCCCATATCTGTTTCTATGCATTTTTTTAAAAAACTTATTTGAGAAGTTGGTGTGTTGGAGAAGTTGGAGTGTTATCCCAGAAGACATTTGCCTTGATGAATTGCTCCTACCAGAGTCCAGTTCCCCGACCTTGCCCACAGCTGGGGAATGGAGCCTTCCTTCAGAGGTCAGCTCAGAGTCCAATACATCAACCTGAATGTCAAGCTACTTATTAGCCACGAGAAGCTCGGTGGTTACAATGCTAGGGGATATACATCGTTGGACCAACAAACTGGACACTGCTTTGCAAACGGAAGTTTATAGGATAAACATGGAAACAGAGAAAGGGCTGCTGCTTGCTGACTCTCAGGCATGGCGCTGGCACAGAATGAGCTCGGGAACTGAGGCCCGCCCCCGACTGACCAGGGCTTGCGTGGGCGTCCCTCTGTTCTGGCCCCTTGGGCTTCCCTTAACTCTACGCTGGTCGTCTCCAGGTTTATCTTTCCAGCTTGTCCATGCACATCTATACTATCTAAGCTATTTACAGATTTAACTCCTGGCTTGGGAGTGGGTGGATGAGCACCTGCTTCCCAAGTATGAGGTCCTGGGTTCAATCCCCAGAACCGCTTGAAAAAACAAAAACTTGGTTTTAATCTAGTCTTGGCTGTTTTACTAGTCTGTGGTTTAATTAAACACACAGATTCTTTAAGCTTCGGTTTTCTTATCTGTAAAGCTAGAAAGATACTACCAGGGTTATGTGAGGATAAAATGAGAGAATAACTGTAATTTACTCAGAACGGTTCCCAGCACATAGTAGGTGCTTAATACATGATAGCTACTATTATTCTTTAAATGACAATGTTAAAAGCACATACCATTAAATTTAATATTGGTGGGGCCGGCTCGATAGCCCAGTGGATAGGGCACCGGCATACCACATGGGAGGCCCCGGGTTCGGTTCCCGGAGACCTCTCCTAGCGGGCAGACCGCCTTGAGAATGGCAAGCCGCCATGGGCGGGCCAGAGCCGCCATGGGCAGGGCAAGAAGCTGCCACGGACAGGGCAAGAGCCGCCACGGGCAGGGCAGGTCGCCCGCGGATGGAGCGCAGCCAGCCACCCGCGAACTGAATCAAGCGCCAGCCGTGAACGGACGCAGAGACCGCCCACAAGCGGGGAAAGCCGCGCCTGCGCAGTGACCACTCTCGGTGCGTCGCCGCAGCGGGGGGAAGGGGAGATATGTAATAAAATAAATAAATCTTTTAAAAAAAAAAATTTAATATTGGAGCCTAACTTATATTGTATATAATGGAAGGGAAGCTAAAGTGGTGTTTTATTGACTCAATGAAACAAACAGCAAGTCTTAGAAAGACGTTTTGTGTGGACTGGGGATCTTCTATGAAGCGGGAATATTAAGGGACACAATTTCAACAAAAAAACAGCACAGTGTGTGTGTCTGTGCCTGAGTGTGTATAAAACGCTTCTTGCACGTGGAACGCAGAAATACAGGAGGCTAAAGGGATATCAGAAACAAGAGTACTTTTGTGGGTCACTTCACCTACATGAAAAAAAAATATTTAGAGAAACGAAAAAGGTCATCCTAACCTGAAACTCAATTTTATTGACAAGAGTTTAAGTTACCTTTAGCATATTTCATCACACTGTGATCAAGTTCATCAACTAATATTTGCTGAGTGCCTGCTGGCGGGGACTGTGTTTAGGTCTGGGTGATATGGAGAATCACAAAAAAGTAGACAAAAAGGTACCTGCCTTGGACGACTAAGGTCTAGTTGGAGAGACAGAACGTAGCATAAAAATAAATCTGTAGGAAAAAAACGAGCCTCCAAAATTCTCCACTATTTTTTTTTGGAAATATGCCTATATTACTTTAGCAATGAAAAGAAATATTTTTAAACAAAGCTTAAGATAAGGGAAAAGAGCAAACAACTCTAGTCAGCACAAGTTTTGCTTGCCAAGTACCTCACAGGAGAAAGATGCTAGATTCAATGATATGAAAATGTTAAGACTCAGCCCTTTTTGAACACAAAAACAGCAATTGCATGTGGTCCTTCAACCTTACTTTCAGTGAGGCAGTTTTTAAAGTTGAATACCTAACGGTATTTGCATAACACTTAAATTGCATCTAAGCTGAACTTAGTATTTCTGGGCCTTTCCACATTCAAGGTGAAATCAAGGGGGAAATGACATAATGTTTAAACTGAAGGATTGAAAAAATAACACAAATAGTTTATCAGGGATGCAGGAAATTTCACCTAACATATTTCATAGATAAAAATTTAAATGCAAATGGCACATCCGCTCCAATCAACCATGTTAAGGCAATGGTATGATCTGGCAATAAACTCGAGGAATATTTTTTCCAAAAAGGACTCGTTTTGCTTAGATGCTTATGCAGATTGTGAAAATATACAGAATAGAACTGTCACCGAAAATATTTAACCTGAACAGATTTAAAATGATTTTAAAATCTTTCAATTTACGTTAGCTACAATTTTATTTTTGAAGGTTACTATCTTTAAATGACGTCCACTTTGGCTAATCTCCCCCCTCTCAGTGGTACAGTGAATCTTAAATTTTGAAATTCATCTATATTTTGCTACGGAATTTCAAAACAATTTTAAATTCCTACACAACATTAAACTTATTTACAACTGAATCTAAAATCTGAGTTTTTTAAAGAAGGTATGTGACAATCTTACCTGAAAAGACGAAGAAAAATTGAAACGAACAAGCAAACAAAAAGTTTACCCTGTGTACAAGATGTAGACTAGTTTAATATGGTTGAAGAACTGTTTGGCTATCATTACTTTACAATGTAAAGAGTCTCCTTGTTGAAAGGCTGGTTGTCTTCATAAATGTAGGAGCTCTGGAGATCTAGAAACCCTGGGTCAATTCTTTGTAGACATCAACCATTGTGCCCACATAGATCCCACATTTGTGTGTTGGCATCACTTTATAAGACAAAAAATGCACTTTCTACCCTATATGCTTTGAGCCTGAGAATTGATTACATTTTTTCCTTCAATTAAAATATTAGATCCTGAAGTAAATTTAATAGAGCAGAAAAATTTTAAATGTACCTTCTTCAGAAGGTATATTCAAAGCTAGAGAATATAAAGAGTTGGTAGCAGAGTCTGGAGCTATTTGAAGCTACATGATCATTTGATTGACTGGTTGGAACCACAGAACCTCCAAAATAAAATCAATTAGCCAAATATTTTTGGGGCCTGAGTTTACGCAGTTTGTTCAGGTATTGACAGAATGCCTCGGAGAGCCATTTCTGCTTTCAGGTAAGTGTTGTTTACAAAAAGAGAACACAGAGCAACTGTCTCAAAAACCATCAGCGCTTTTTCCAGACGATGGCAAGTGTGCCATTCACAGGGAGGGGAAGTGCTAACCACCCCCTGGTACTAACGGCGGGCACACCAGGAGCTGGTGGAAAAGGTGTGTGGCAATGTAACAAGCTTAAGTTCCAAGCCTAAGAGCCAAAACACTGTCTTTAGAAAGGAGAGCCTGCAAATGCTAATATTCTCCATACATTAAGAGCTTTTCAAAATCTATTTTTAAAATAGAACATGTGAATAGAAACATTAGCAAAAGATTTAGAAAAGACAAAATGTTAGAAGCCAGTAAATATGATTTTTTTTAAAAAGTTCGATTCCACTGGTCATCAAAGAACTACAAATTTTAAAGACTGCACACTTCCAGTCAGTAAATAATATTTATGTGGGATTGGTGCAGGAAATAAGCACTCTTGAGCACTGCTGGTGAGAGCATAAATTGTTATAGCCTTCCTGGAGAGCAATTTGACTTCATTTCAAAATGGCAAAATTTCAAGGGAAAAAAAGAGCTTTCCTATTGCCTCATCTATAGCTCAGAATAACATAATCGGGGGAAAAAATCCCACTGAAAAAAAGCCAAAAATATAAAATGCCTCTATATATGTGTAAGAAGAATAGGCAAAGGCTGATGATAGATAGATAGATATAGATAGATAGATAGATAGATAGATAGATAGATAGATAGATAGATAGATGATAAATAGATAGGACCTAAAAGAATATAGAATGTTACAGGCTCAGAAAATTTAATTTTTAAAAGTAACCATAGTTCCAAAATTAGACTCTAAATTGAGGACTTCTGGAGGAATTATCACATCAGAATAGCCTAGATATATTTGAAAAGAAGTAAGGAGAGAAGAGTTTCCCTTCAAGTTATTGTTAAACCTACAAAACTAAGCTTGATGCAGTTAGTAATAGTTCGTTGATGCAACTGAATAATGAGCTTGAAACAGGACTAAGGCTATTTAATACTTTAGTATATGATGAAGGTGGCATTTCAATTCAGTGGGGAAAGGACTGATGGAACAAATTATTTTGAAACAATGTATTTGAAAAAAATGAAATATTATGAAATAATAAAGTTGACTCTAAACTTCAGAGCATAAAAAAATAAAATCAGGTTAGTCTTAATGAAAAAAAATTATTATAGTAACAGAAGAAAAATAACGTAAACTTGAGGAAAAGGAGGGCTTTTCTAAGCAGGACTCATGAAGGAAAAATTGATAGGTTTACTCTAGCATGCCACCTCTGTCATATACCAAAGTTTGATCTATGTGTGGGTTGTTTTATGGGTTCTCAAAACTATTTTGTTGGTCAGTCTGTTTATTGCTATGTCAGGACCTCACTTCCTTAATTATGATAGATTTATAATACGTCCTCCTATCTGGTGGGGCAAGACACCTTTTTCCCTTCTCTTCTTTAGAAGTGTTCTAGCTAGTCTTAGCCCTTTACTTTTCCAAGTTACACGTAAGACTCTGTTTTGTCAAGTGCCATGGAAAACCTTCTTGGGATTTTGATTGGACTTGCACTGAATCTATAGATGAATCTGGGGAGAACTGACCCCTTGAAAATAGTAAGTCTTCTTATTCATGAATATTGTATAACTCTATTTAGAAATTCTTTAATACCTCTTGAAAAAGTTTAATGACCTTCCCCAAAGAATTCTTTACACATTTTATTTTTAGATTCTTGATTGTTCTCTGATGTTACTATAAATGGTGCCTTTTTAACCAGTCTTTCTTTGCTAGTACTTTGAAATGAAATTGACTTTTGTATACTAATTTATATTCAGCCATCTTACTGATGGCTTCTATAATTTCTGACAATTTGTCTGAAGTTCATTTTGTTTTCTATATAAAAGAACATATCATCTGAAATAATGGTTTTATTTCTTCCTTTCCAATAATTATGCATGCCCCTATAGTTCTCTCAATTTTTGCTTTATATATTTTGAGAGTTTGATTTGGTGCATACATATTTAGAATTGCTATATCTTCTTGGAGAATTGAAACTTTAACCTTATGTGTTGACTTTCTCTATCACTAATAATGGTTTTTGTTGAAAAGTATATATAGCCTTATATTAATATACTTAATATATTATATTAGATATATATTATATTATATATCTTTTGGTAATATTTGCCTAATTTTTTCATCCTTTTATGTTCTGTTTGGTATGACTTTATGCTTTAGGGATGATCTATATAAAAAGCACATATTTGGATTTTTAAAAATCTAATTTGATCATTCCTTCCTTTCAAGTGGTAAATTTAGTCCATTTATAGTTATTGTAATTAGTGATATATTTGGACATCTTTCTACCATCTTATTTTACTTTTTCAATTTGATTCAGCCTTTATACTTCTGTTAGACTCTTTCATTTTTTTTAAAGTTTCATGGCTATATCTTCAGCTTCCTGCTTCCTGTGACACTCTTTCTCTGTTTCTCTGAGCTTATAAAGATTACAGTAATAGGATCAAGACCCATCCTGACTGAAGTGGGCCACACCTTAACTGAAGGAGCATCCTGAAGAGATCTTATTTACAGTGGGTTCAGGCAATGTCAACTGAATCACCCTACAGCCATACTTCCTGAGACCTCTGTTCCAGGCCACAGCCTGAATCTTATGTTTTCCTTCTAAAATTTCTCCAATTTAAGGTTGAAAGATGAGAGCCAGCCATCACTGCTAATTCAGCATCTAATAACTTAAACCTTAGAAAACTTTATGTACATAAATGTCCATCACAGGATTTTAAAAATAATATTGAAAATTTGTTTCTTTTAAAAGCCCTAAAAAGGTTTTTAACAAATAAATCTGAAACTTCATGGATGAAATACAATGTAGACATTAGGTTATGTTATAGAAACAACAACAAAAAATGACATGAAAAAAATAACCCCCTTATACCTATAAGTAAATAAAAAAATCAGTTTACACAACAGGCTTACAAAATGATTTAAATTCTCTTGTTCACATAAAAATTCTTATTGTAACATGTGTGTAAAAATTTGCAAAATCTAAATGAGGTCTGTAGTTCAGTTAATAGTGTTTAACCAATATTGATTTCCTTATTTTAAAAATGTACTATGGTTATGTAAAATGTTATCATTGAGGGAAATGAGATGAAACAGGTACACAAGAACTCTCTGTATTGTTTTTGTAACTGCTTGAGACGCTAAACTTATTCCAAAGTAAAAAGTTTAAAGAAAAACTCACTGTAACAGACCTTTTGTTGAGGGGTAGAAGGGTAGGGGGAGGAAGACCTGCTTAGAAGCCATTCTTCCCTCCGGAAACCACCCGATTTGCTGTTTTGTTTTATTTAGGAGGCACCAGGGGTTGAACCTGTGACCTCATATGGAGGAGGCGGGCGCTCAACCACTGAGCTACACCTGCTCGCCCTGACTTGCTTTTGAAGAATAAGAGAATCAATGTCCGCCACAGTGAACACACAGACTTGAAGGAACTCCTAATTTCCAAGTCGAACGCACCCACGGGGCCCAGCACAGGTCACTTCCTGAAGAACATTCCTCTCAGGGCCAAGCACGTGGCCCAAGTCGGTCTAATCGAACCCTCTCTCCTGGGACCTTTCATCTTGGCCACAGCGATGCAAAGAAGGAAAAATGGCTGGATGCTACCCATTCCTAAACACCCTGGTCAAGAGCTCCAGTGGCCCTGGTGAAACTGGAACGAACAATGATTTTACTAACCATCTTGATTAGCTTCAGCCTCCATTTTACCCAGTGGATTCCAAACAAGAAACAGAGGCTAATTCAACCAGGCTGACATACCAGTGACCCTTTGTGGTACTGATAAAGGCTCCTGGCCCTACCAGGAAAGAAGAAATCAGGCTGACACCAGCAAAGTGTGCTGATCTTTACCAAATGGCCACAATCTTACACCAACATCCTGGTTGCTGATTAATGAACTGGGCCTCAAGGATACCCTGCCAGACAGTCCTCACTCCCACTCACACCTAGTTCACGCAGCTCACATGCCCTTGGTAAATCATATCTCCCTCAATCCTCCCCATTCCCCCACACCTTCCCTTTGTCTCAAGCAGCCGTACAAGCTGCTCCCCCAGCGCCCCCTTTGAGCAGAAACCCCTTTTGGTGCTTCTCCTGCATTAATGCAACTTTAGCTCAATAAACTTGCTCTGCACCCCCTTTTTAGGTCTGCTTATTTTATTTCCAGCACAACACCCTGATCCCACTTTTTAACCCGGTCTTCTATATTGCTTGTTACTCTGTGATCTACTTAGCACCTGTCCAATATATTCTCTTTTCTTTTTTAGTTAGCCAAAATCAGTAAGCAAAATCACGGCTGAATAAATCGCGTCTTACGCATCCCCATTTTAAACCAGAGTTAAGTGAACTCAGCTTCATTTGTGAATTACCTTCAACTTGGGGACAATTGTGTAACAGACTTTCCTCTCTCTGAATGAAAATTCAAATTAAAAATGTTCCCAGCTCTGCCAAAATTTAATAGCAGATTCTTCTAATCTTTGTCTATGGAGTGTGTTGGTAGACGAAGTGGCTTTGTCTACCAGATCAATTTTTATTTTTAATCAGACATTATAATGGTTGGTTTCACATCAGGAAAATTCTCTATCAACACGAAAAAAAAAAAAAACACAACTTTAGACCTCTGCTCAAAATTCCTGTCACTTTACATTAGCAAAGGATGTTTTTTTTGTTTGTTTGTTTAATAAGTAAGGTTAATCAAAGACCATAGACTTTGGATTCAGATAGACCAGGCTGGAAGCCTGACTTCACTGCATGCAGAGATTCAGAGTTTGCACAACTTACCTAACACCTTTGTGTCTGCATTTCCTCCTTCAAAACTAAAGGTAATAATACAATCTTGTGGATTATTTGGAGCATTAAATAAGAGTTTATATACTGCTCCTCCAACTGTACCAGGCACAAAGCAGATGTTTGTTAAACCCTTGGCTATGCCTCAGACAGTTCAAAAAAGAAGAAAGAGACACAGAGAAAGAAGAGGAAAGGAAAAGAGAAAAGGAGAGGGGACATATACTTTGCTTTAATTTTTCTCATTGTTTTATATACATTATGGCATCTTCTGTTCACAACAGACTCATGAAATAGTTGAAGCAAGTTTTATTTTCCCTGCTGTAGTGAGGAGAAATTAAGGAGGTGTGCTGACTTCTGAGCAAACGTAGGCCTGAAACCAAAGTCCAAGAGTCAGCCTCTGTGACCTCCTCCGACTGGCTCAATCTTTTTAGGGAATTTATAGATGACATCTGCAGCTGTCTCTTTAGAACCACCCCCTTTCCATGCCAAAACCCAGGACAACTGTCACTGGCATTATAACCTGAATAATCTCTGGCTGTGACCAAAGAGTTTTATATGTGCATAGAAGGAATAGATATTCAAGTAGTCCCTCAGTCTCGTCATGAAATTATGGCAGCTGCACACAAATATTTTCAGATTATGATGATGCTATCTAATGGATATAAACTGCAATGTTTTTCAGTGGAGACTGCATACTATGTGGCCCATAATTCTGAGGTGCATTTATATCAAACCAACGTAGCCGTTTGCCTGTTGGACGCTATCATGCCAGGACAAAATATGACTTCTCAGTGCTCCCTGTTGGAGAAAAGGTGGCTTTGTAAAAATTTATCTCTATATATTTCATGTTTTGTGATTTCAATACTATCCCGCGTGGAATAGGAAGAGCAAATATTTCTAGCAGATGCCTCAGTGCAATGCCTCAGTATGGCAATGAAAGGAGCTAGGAGCATCCCGCCACAAAAGTAATAGCTGGCTATCATCACAATTTTAATGATACAACTAAGAGCCTCTAGTGAGCTTATCAAAATGCTTAATCTACAAATGAAGTACAATTCAAAGTAGGCTCATAAAACACTAGACTTGAAGAGAAACATTGCAAATTATTACTTTAACCACTCCCTTCCCCAATTTTAGATCACGGATCTTAAGCACAAAGAGGTTACGAATCTTTCCAAGCTAACATAGACACAGAGAAGTAAGATGGTGGGAACAATTCCAGATCTGGAATCCAATGGCTCATGTCTCCACATTATTCCATTTCTATTACCTTTACGGATTACATTTAATAATCTATACATAATCTCCATTTTGGTATTTTGGGAAAATTATCTCAAAGGTTTGCTCATAGTAAAAGGATATAATAATTTTAAAACAACAGTAATATACCTACAGCTCAGGTTGAAGTGAGAATCAACCAACATGCTCCTTGTATTATAAAGCACTTTGTAAAGTGTAGATTGTCACAAAAATATTAATGGTTACTAATAGAAGTCCAAGTGATAGAAAGTTCTTATGGTTACCTCAAACTTCTGGATTCCACTGAGAGGCCCTTCGAGGCCAAGATTGTCTTATTCACCATTGTACCCTCAAAACCTATCACAGGGTCTGACATATAGAAGTCACTCAACAAATTTGTGTTAAATTGTTGTATGATTTTTTGAAATTATGTAGTTAGAATGAAATAGAAGAAACCTTGCTACCATAATTCAGAGTACTGGGTAATTCTCCTAGAATTTTGCTTTTAATTCTCAAGGAAAGACTCTACAGCCATGCGGACAAGCTTGTCCGTCATTGGTTTAAATAGGATAAAAGAAGGGAAGCAAGATAACAGATTATATGCCTCTTTTCAGCCCACATCCAAAAATGAAAAAAAAAATTAAGGTCTGGTTCATACTTTCTCTGTGTTTTAGGAAAATAATTTGACTTGATTTTCAAACTCACTAACTTACTGCTCACCTGTTCTGTTATTCTGTTATCTCATCTATTGAGGTATTTTGTTTTTCAACATCAAATTTGTATTTCCTAAGGCCTCTAGGGTTTCTTTCTTATGGCTGCAGTATCCATGCTCATATCCCTAAGGTGTTAATAGGTGTTGCACACAGCCTGCCTTAGTTTCCCAGCTGCTCTGACTAATACCACTCAATGGGTTGACTTAAGCAACAAGAATTCATTGACTCATGTTTCAGAGATATGTGGTCTATACACACAATGGAATATTATTCAAACATAGAAAGAAATCAAGTGCTGATACCTGCTAAAGCATGGATGAACCTAGAAAACAGTATGTATAGCAGTTTGATATTACTTATGAATTCCAAAAATAGATATTGGATTGTACTTCTGAACTAGTCTGTTCCTCTGCGCGTATTAGATTGTATTAGATTCAGAGGTTTCACTTTTACTTTATTTAATCAAGATTAGGGCATTTATTTGACCACATCATTAGGGCAACTGGGTTTGAGTCCCCACATCCCACCACCCCCCCCCCTTTGTGGGCTATATAAATGGATGCTCAATCAAAGACAGGGAAGTAAATAGAGAAGGAGAACACAGAGAGTTTAGTTTTGGACACTGGAGCCCCAAGGAGAGAGCCGAGCCATTCCCCTGATAGTTTGCAGCTGAAGAGACCAGAGCCTTGAACAGCTGAGAAAGCCCAGAAAGAAAGTGAGCACCAGGGAGAGAGACAAAGCCTTGTGCCAGCCGACA
>PVKH010037286.1:0-11483 GCA_004027955.1 Chaetophractus vellerosus | reverse complement strand
TGACCCTGGCTCCACATAATTTTGCAATTTCTTGCATTGCATACATCATAAGTCTATATCAGGCTCCAACAAGTCCATTCTAGTCCATAGTTGTTCCACCAATCTTGAGAAGTCTGGAATGGTAATGTGCCCTCCACCATGGAAGGGATTATCCTGCCTGCAGCAGCAGGCTCTCTGGATTCCCCTGCATAGCCATCTTTTGAGGATATTAGCATCTATAATCATAAGGATATTGGTCTGTACTGTTCTATTCTTGTGTTATCTTTATCTGGCTTTGGTATTAGGTGATGTTTGCCTTATAGAATGAGATAAGAGTGTTCCCTTTTCTTCACTTTTTTGGAAGACTTTGCGGAGGACTGATGTAACTTCTTGGATGTTCAGTAAAATCCCCAGTGAAGCCATCTGATCCTGGGTTTTTCTTTGTTGAGAGATTTTTTATGACTGATTCAATCTTTTTATGAGTTACTGATTTGCATTTGTCTGTCTTCTTGAGTCAGTGTAGGTTGTTTTTGTGTTTCTGAGAATTTTCCCATTTCATCTTGGTTATCTAATTTTTTGGAGTACATTTTTTTGTTACATATCATCCCCTTTCTGCTTGTTCTTGCTGTGTTCATTTTTGCATTCTTATGTGTCTGCTTTGTCTCCCCCCATTGCAGCGATGTGCCGAGTCAGCTCACTGCACAGGCGGCTTGCCCCACTCATGGGCGGCTCTGCTCTGTTCGTGGGTGGCTCTGCTTTATTCGCAGGTGGCTCTGCTCTGTTTGTGGGTGACTTGCCCTGCCCGTGGCTGCTTTGCCCTGCCCGTGACGGTTTTGCCCTGCCCGTGGCAGCTTTGCCCTGCCTGTGGTGGCTTTTTGCCCTGCCCACGGTGGCTCTGCCCCGCCCATGGTGGCTTGCCCTCTCAAGGCAGTCTGCCTGCTTGGAGAGGCCCCTGGGAACCAAACCCAGGGCCTCCCATGTGGTGAACTGGCACCCTATCCACTGGGCTACAGCCGGCCCCCTGGAGCACATTTTTATAATATATTCTTATAATCCTATTTATTTCTGAGGAGTCAATAATAATTCTTCTCTTTGATTTCCAATTACTGTCCTATTTATTCTTTGTCAGCATATCTGAATGCTTGTCTTTTATTTATCTTTTCAAAGAAACAACTTTTGCTTTAATTGATTCATTTCATTGTTTCTTTTCATTCTTTATTTCATTTATCACTGCTCTAATTTTTGTTATTTCCTTGCTTCTACTCACTTTGGTTTTAGGTTTCTCTTCTTTTTCTAGTTCTTTCAATTTTTAGGTAAGGTCTCTGATTTTAGTGTTTCTTTTTTTTTAATATAAAAATTTAGAACTTTAAATTTCCCTCTAAGCACAGCTTTTGCTGCATCCAATAAATTTTAGTATGTTGTGTTTTTGTTTCCTTTGCCTCTAGATACTTTCTAATTTCCCTTGAGATTTTTCTTTAACCTGTTGTTTTTTGAAGAGTACATTGCTTAATTTCCACATATTTTTGAGTTGTTCAGTTATCCTTCTGCTATTTATTTTTACCATCATTCCATTTGTGGTTGAAGAAAGAACACTGTGTGATTTAAATATTTTTTAAATTATTGAGATTTGTTTATGGACCTAACATATGAACTATACTGGACAATGACCCATCTGAGCAGAGATGAGTTACTGTCCAGTATAGTTGCTGCCATTTAGTGAACTAGTCTGTATATGCTTCCTTTTTTAAAAAACAATTTACTGAAGTATATCATTCAAACATAAACATACATAAACTCTAGGTGTTCAGTAAACATCATGATCTTACAAAAGAAACATGCATAACATCATACAGGGCTCCCACATATTACCCCTGCACAAACATCCTGCATTGTTGTGATACATCTGTTAACAAATCTTGAAAGAGCATCATCAAATTATTACTACTAACTATAGTCGGAATCTTCCTCCCCTATACATTTTTTAAGGATTTATTTATTTATTTATTTATTTATTTACTTTTATCCATTTTTACCCCCTGTAATGGTTTGACAGTTTTATCTAATTATGAATTCCAAAAATACAAATTGAATCATGCTTGTAAACTGATCTGTTCATCTGGGCATGATTGGGTTATGATTAGGGCATTGACTGGGCTGTGTCAGTAGAGCATTGAGCCCCACCCCTTGGTGGGTGTGGTCTCAAGTATAAAGGGCAAGGCCAAAGACAGCCAAAGGGGTGCCTTTTGAAATATACCAACAATTGGTCGGTCTTTATAAAGGGTATTTATTTGGGGTAGAAGCTTACAGTTACCAGGCCACAAAGCATAAATTTCTTCCCTCACCAAAGTCCATGTGTTGGAGCAAGACAGCTGCCGATGTCTCCAGGGTTCAGGCTTCTGGGTTTCTCTGTTCCCAGGACTGCGTTTATCTCCAGGCTTAGCTTCTGTTTCCTCCACAAGTTCAGCTGTAGACCATGAGGCTCTCTACGCTTTTGCGTCTCTCCACAAGGCCAGCTGCAGACTATTGGGCGAATAGCTCACTTGTCTTCTCCTGGAGTGCTCCTCTCCAACATCAGAACTGCTTCTCAAATCTCTTCTCCAATCTCTGTCTTTTGTCTTGCCTTTTATACTCAAGACCACACCCACCAAGGGGTGGGGCTCAACATTCCACGGACGAGGCAGTTAATGCCCCAATCATAAACCAATCATGACCAGATGAACAGGTCAGTTTACAAGCATGATTCAATTTATATTTTTGGAATTCATAATTAAATGAAACTCTCAAACCATTACAACAATTATTTCCTTTCAGCACTAAAATATATTTTACCACTCTCTTCCTGACCATGGTATATGTTGTGCATTCCCACATTTAACCTTATTGGGACTCCCTTATACATAATCATCACTTATCTCTTGCAGCTTTCAGAGCCCTCTCCTTGTATTTGACATTCAACAGTTTCCTTTTATTTGTCTGCCTATGGTTCTCTTTGAGATTATCCTGTTTGAGTTTCATTGGACTTCTTGATTGTGCATATTAATCTCTTTCATTAAACTTGAGTATTCTTCCATTATTTATTTCATTGATCACCTCCCCTTTCTTTCTTCTACTTCTAAGTTTCCCATAATGTATATACTGATAGGCTTGATGATGTCTCACTGGTCCCTTAGGCATCATTTGCTTTTTTCAGAGATTTAACTTTTTAACCTCATTTCTCCCACCACTACTCATTGTTTGTGCTTGCTGTGACTGTTCTTCATATGCTCATATTCTTTTTGGAGGCACCAGAACTAAACCAGGACCTCCCAAATGGGAGGGTGGTGCCCAGTTGCTTGAGCCACCCCTCCTCCCTGCTTTATTGTGTCTCTCATTGTGTTTTTCTCATCGTGTCTCTTTGTTGCATCATCTTGTTGCATCAGCTCACAGTACCAGCCCATTGTGTCAGCTCACTGTCTTGCTTGTCTTCTTTAGGAGGCACTGGGAACCAAACCCAGTCCCATGAGGTAGGTGGGAGTTCAGTCGCTTGAGCCATATCCACTTCCCTGTTTGGTTTTTAAAATTCTTCTCTTTTTTTTTTCATCTCCTCAGCCAGAATCATTTCAATTGTCTTGTCTTCAAGTTCACTGATTCTTTCTTCTCCCAGATCCAATCTGCTGTTGAAAAACTCTGGGGAATTTTTCATTTCAGTAATTGTGGTCTTCAATTTCATTATTTTTGTTTGTTTCCTTTTTAAAATTTCTCTTCTTTGAGATTTTCCTAGTGCTCATTCATTGTTTTCCTGGTGTTCTTTCTCTTTGTTTCCCTTTACCTTCTTGAGTATATTGAGAATAATTTTTTTAAGTCTTTGCTAGATGGCCAAATTCTGATCTTTGTTGTTAGTTTCTGGATTTTTATCTTCTTTCTTTGACTGGATCACCATTACCTGTTTCTTTGTTTGTCTTGTAATCTTTTGCTACACAATGTACATTTTAATATTTTAAATAACATTGAGATATAGTTCTTGAGATGTTTGTTCCAGCTTGTGATATACAGTGATTTTATTGCATATCAGGAGATAACAAAATTAAACAAAACAAAGTAAAAACAACTTTCACACTTTTTGCAAATTGGCTATGCATTGGCTGATAGAATCCTTCCAATATTAACACTTCTATCAAGAAGATCAAACAGAGGTGAAAGTGAAGTTCAGGGTCCTCTCCATTTCTGAGGCTGCATCTTGCTTGGGCTTATGCTTCTGTGGTCTTGGGAATTTTCCCATTTATAGGTATTCAAATGCACCCTTTTTTCTCAATAAATTGGACTTTCTCTTCATCTCAGGAGTTTTATCATATTTCTTAAAGCTGTTAATCATTTGCCCCAGATGGATTTAATGTAACTGTTTCTTGCACTTCTTTAGCTGTCTGTAAGCTGATTCTACTTTCAGGGCAAGTTCCCAGAGTATGAGTGAGAGATAATTGTCCTATTTCCATCTTTAACCTGATAGATTGGCACTGAAATACAGGCACACTAGTATGTGCATAGGATTTCCTTGCTCACTCCTATAGGTCCAGAGATCCACCATGAGAGTAAAGACTGGCTTACATTGTATGGATATGGGTGTGTGTGGAGGGACCAGAAAGACCACCACAATATTAAATTACTTTAAAGTTGTGTTTTCTGGAATCAGCACTCACCCAGTTATTGAAAACATTTGACTGTTTCCCAGATTTTTAAGCAAGACAACTATCCCAGTTTTCACCAATTTTTCAAAGATTCTGTGGAGGAGGAACAACCAGGAGGAACTTTCACTGCTATATTGGTCAACTAGAACCTCCTATATATTGTTTCTCCTTTCTTTAGTAGGTGTACATTTGGGTTGTGTCCACCTTTGACTATTTATATACTGCTGCGGTGAACTATCATGAACATTATTTGTGTGGCCATAAGTCATTTTGTTGGGGTACGTACATGGTAATTTGACTAATTAGGCAGATACTACAAAAGAACAGCATTTTAAAGCAGTAAACAGATTATACACATCATTTTCTAATACCAGAGAAAATTATTAAAATTATTTCAGGTGTCATAAACTGAATAACTTCATGATAAGAGAAACACTTTGTGTCTTAGTTTTCTAGCAACTCTGAAATGAAAAATAGAAACTATCCATTAAGATGAAACAACTAGTAATATATAGCCACATACAAATACTTATTTTAAATAATTTTTAAAAGATTTATTTTTTATTTATTACATATCCCCCCCTTTCTGCTTATTCTTGCTGTGTTCATTCTTGCACTCTTTCGTGTCTGCTTGTCCCCCTCCCCCCTGTGCGGCGACTAGCCAAGTCAGCTCACCGAGTGGCGCGAGCTTGCCCCTGCTCATGGGAGCTTGGTGGCTTTACCCTGCCTGTGGAGGCCTTGCCCTGCCTGCCGTGGCTTGCCTTCTCAAGGTGGTCTGCCCACTTGAGGAGGCCCCAGGAACTGAACCCGGGGCCTCCTATGTGGTAAACCAGCGCCCTAACAACTGGGGTACAGCCGGCCCCTTAAATACTTTTAATACCAGGTTAAGTTGCAAAAAATTATTAATTCTGGTGATTTTGAATATTCTTCAATAAAATGGAAGGTTATCAGATTAGAGATTTTGCAAAATATAAATTTAATGTATAGATATTAAACAAAAATTAATCATGCCCTACAAATTATTGTTATGTATGATATATTAACCAGAGAGATTTTTCCAATCCTGAAACTCAAATTTCTTATAAAAGGCAGTTTTCTGATTGGGGGAAGAACTATGGACTAGAATGGACTTGTTGGTGTCCTGCTATAGACTTGTGATATACGCAATGGAAGAAATTGCAAAATTATGTGGAGCCAGGGTCACTGGGCACTTTGGGGGGCAGGGTGAGGGAAGAGCAATTGTAATTCAGGGGTTTTTTTGGGACCTGGGAATTGTCGTGGGTGATGCTGCAATGGAGGATGTAGGCCATTTTGTATCATCATGTATCATTCGGAACTGTATGGGAGAGAGGGTCGTCTACAGCCTGAACTGTGATCTATGCTTGATGGTAAAGCCCCAAAATGTGTATATCTATCACAGGCGATATGCCACACTGAGGGATGTTATGTGGGGGGTGTGGGAGGGATGGGGGGGTTGCATATGGGTACTCCTAGAATCTCTGTGTAACATTTATGTAATCAATGTATTCTAAAAACATATATAGATATATAAAAATAAATTAAAAAAATTTTTAAAGACAGTTTTCTGAAGTTCCCTCAAACCAAAAATTATGTGGAAAACTTTACTCCTGTGAATAATGTGGATATTTCTGCTTTGGGAAATATTACTTTATATTTTCCTAAGAGCAGTCAAGAAAAATTATCAGAAAGTCACAAGAATCCTAAAATGCCCCCCGAGTAGAAAGAAAAATAGGGGATTTCCCAAAATTAGAAACAAATCAAAAGAGAAGGATCCTTAGGAATTATCAAGCTGAGAAGACAGTGTTCCCTCAGACACTGATCACAAGAACTTAGTATATGAATGGTTTGTTCATTTTCCCCCCAGGGTCACTGTAATAAAGACATATACTGACTGAGAAAAAAAAAAAGAAGCATGAAAAGCTCTCAAATTCAAGCACCAAATTAGGTATTATGAATCACACCAAGAAAAGAGCCACCAATTTGAATGGACAGAAGAAATTAGAGATCAAAAAACTTTAGATATGCAGAAATATGTTTAAAATGTTTAAGTCCAAAAATGTGGAGAGAGCAAGGAGCTTTATACTGACAAGCCATATTTGGAAAAGAGTCAAATAGAAATTAAACATCTGAAATATACAATCAATAAAGTTAATATAAAACTTAGATAGAATTGGATGACTGAGCTTCCAAAATGCAGTACAGAGAAAAACTAATAGAAAATATGAATATTGTTAGAGATAAGAAGGAGGACTAGAATAAGAAATACAAGCTTCTAATCAGATCACTAGAATTAGAGAATATATAAATAAAATGGAAGTCAATAATTTAAAAATTATGTTTAACTGCCTGAAATTGAAAACCAGGTATGAATTCTTGAATAGAGAAGTCTTATTTTTTTAATGGATAAAAAATAGAAATAAAGTAGAAGAAATAATTGTCAAAGTTCACAATAACAAAGAGAATGAAAAGACTTAAAAGAAGGGTGAGAGAGAAAGAGAGGTAACCTACAACATTTACATCAAAATATTATAACCCAAAAATCAGAGAAAATGTTAATAAATGTTGAAAGAAATTAGTATTCAACTGGAATTGCATAACAGCTAAATATCTTTTATGAATTAAGTTAAAATAAAATATTTTCTTAAGTAAAAACAATGAGAGTTATAATTACCAATAGGTACCTTTAAAGAGTATGCATTAAGAAAAGTTCCTCTATGAAGGTCTGAGATCAAAATGGAAGGGTAAGTAACTTATAACAATGTAGGAAGATAAAAATCATGTTAGAATTGAATTACAGGAACCAAATGGATTTTTTTAAAGAAAGATTTATTTATTCTTACTTATTTACCCCCCCCCCTTCATTGTTTGCACTTTCTGTATGCTCATCTTCTTTTTAGGAGGGTCTGGGAACCAAACTGAGGGCCTCCCATGTAGGAGGGAGGTACCTAATTGCTTGAGCCACCTCTACTCCATTTGTTGTCTTTCATTGTGTTTCCTTGCTGTGTCTCTTGGTTGCATAATCCCACTGCATAATCTTGTTCCATCAGCTAGCCCTGCCAGCCTGTCATATCAGATCACTGGCTTGTTTGTCTTCTTTATGAGGCACTGGGAAATGAACCTGGGACCTCCCATGTGGTAGGCAGGAGCCCAGCTTCTTGATCCACATCCACTTCCCCACATGCATCTTGACAGCATAGATATCAAAAGTATGAAGATATAATAAAAGTATAATTCCATACATGTAATAAAATCAAGTAGTAAATCCTGTGCTACTTGAGTAATTTTACTTATGATATAGGAATCTATTTTTAAGACAATTGTTTTCATCAATAATTTGATAATAATTGAGGTTGCTTCCCTACCATATATTGCAGAATTTTGATTATTCTTTTATCAGAATTGATTAACACCAAAGGACTAACAGTGGCATAAACATGGACCACAATCCTCTGGAAATCCAAGATGTATGGGTCATACACCCATAAAAGGGATGAGGAAAATGAGATGCTGAGGTCCACCCAATATATAATCGTAAAGAAACTTATGAGCAGCAGGATGGTCTGGGTGATGCTTTTCTCTGAGGATACTCTTGGGGAATGTCAGGTGCTGTGAAGCTGCTGGGACCACCTCAGATGCCTGTACAAAAGAACGACCACATAGGCACTTGAAAGGACCATAATTCCTACAAAGAAGATATCTACAAAAACTGTAAATGTGGGAAACAGAACCCTGATAATAGAGTTGATGGGGCAAAGAGAGCAGTATTTTGTCAGAATCAGAAGATTGTTCTCAGTGATATTGGAAGAAGCTACAGAGGAAACAAGCTGGTTACAATTGAAAGTCAAATTGGTGGACCAAAAGAAGAGGAAATGGAAGCTGAAACTTGTGGGTTTATGCTAAACCTTGCCAAACAGGAGGAGCTGGGGCTGACATTGATGACCTGAAGCACGCTCAGGAGGGAAGTGGTGCAGATGGAGAGGCCCCTCATTACTCTGCACAGGTAGAAAAATGCTTTACATTTGAAGTCATTTGGAAAATTCAGTGTCTCAAACAGGTCTGGAGACACCAAAAAGGCTTTGGAGAGGAGCACCACTATGTGGATGAAGGCCAAGTCTCCGGTGGTCATGTCAGTGAGCTTAGGCCTGCAACCAAGGAGTGTGAAGACATAGAAGAGAAGGAAGATGGTACATACTGAGATACAAATGATAGTTTGGAAATAAGGCGTTTTTGAATGGTTACATAAGTCATAAGCTTGTTCATATTGATTACAAAGGGGAAACATACTATGTAAGTCTGGAAAAAAATAGAACTCACAACAATTCTACTCTCATAATCAAAGGCATCAACACCAAAATTTATATTCACAACAATCAGCTCGATCAACCTGAAGAGGTCTCATTAATTGCTAAAAATTCAGGCTTAATATTATTATCTAATGCAAGTAATTTATACATATATATATATACACTTATTAAAAAGTACCCACAATTAATAGGTCTATACTATAGTACCTTTCCTTCCACTTTTTTTTTCTTTTCAATTTTTAATCAATTTTTTTAGGATACATTGATTACATAAATGTTACACAGAAATTTTTGGAGTACCCATATGCCCCACCTCCCACACCTCCCACAAACTCCCATATACACATCCTTCATCAATGTGGCACAATGCCTGTAATAGATATACACATTTTGGGGCTTTGCCATCAAGCATGGATCACAGTTCAGACTGTAGACCACCGTCTCTCCCATACAGTTCTGCATGATGCATGATGATATAAAATGGCCTATATCCTCCATTGCAACATCACCCAGCACAATTCCCAAGTCCCAAAAAAAGCCCCCGTGTTACAATTGCCCTTCCCTCTCTCTGCCCCCAAAGCATTCAGTGGCCCCTGGCTCCACATAATTTTGTAATTTCTTCCATTGCATGAATCACTAGTCTATAACAAGACACCAGCAAGTCCATTCTAGTCCATAGTTCTTCCCCAAATCCCGAGGAGTCTGGGATGGTGATGTCCCCTTTGCCACTAAGTGAGAGGGCACTTATATCCTGTGGATACGATGGAAGAGATTATCCTGCCTGTAGCTACAGGAGCTCTCCATTCCCCAGGATAGGTGTCGTCCAACATCATCTCCTCACTAGGTGTCCTGGGTGAGTCCATTGAGTTGCAGAGTAGGAGTTGCAGGTCCACAGAGCCTCTGGACACACTTGGCACATGGACATCCCATAGTCTCCAGTTTCTAGAAGTACACCTAAAACTATGGCATCAAATATAGGTTTGAATAGAAGAGACAGATGGACCATGAGCAGTGAAGATATATTTTGGTCAGTCTCTGTCACTCTCAGGAGCAAGGGTTCCAAATTAGGGTGCACTGGTAAGGCACCAAACTCTGGGGGTATCTGCCCTGATATAGGACCTGTATATCTCCAAAGCCCTCAGAAGGCCCTCTATTTGGGGTGATATCCATATTGGAAGCCTAGAAGGTCCTACTGGGATGTGCATAAGTGTTAGCTCTGGGTTGACCACCCAACTCACTTTGAAGTCTCTTAGCCCTATGAACTCATTTGTCTTTACCATTTCCCCATTTTGTTCAGAGTCTTTTTCCAGTTGTACTGCCCATTGGCATTTGTTAGTAATCCCTCATTGCCAGGGAGGCTCATCCCCGGGAGTCATGTCCCATGCTGGGAGGAAGGTAATGCATTCATGTGCTGAGTTTGGCTTAGAGAGAGGCCACATTTGAGCAACAAGGAGGTTCTCAAGAGGCAACTCTTAGACACCCCATAACACTAGGCTGTTTCAATTTCAAGAGCAAAGACTCATAAGCCTAGTCCTCAATAACAAGGGCCCATCAATGGATCATCCTCCTTTGCCAAACACTGCCCCTGCACTTGGGGGGATGTTGCTACTCTCCTGGAGAATATGGCAGAGCTCTCCAAGATGGGAATTCAGTGTTCTCCCATTTCTTGAGTAATACTTCACCCCATGACCATGCCCCATCAGCATTTGAACAATTATGCATGCCTTTTATGTATATTCAGGTGGACTTCCTCCAATAAAACCTCAACCCTGACTCCCCCCACCAATGATCCTTTCCTGTCCCTGTTGTGACCCTTCTGTGATCCATAGTCTCTTCAAAGGTGAAGCCATAACAATAGCCAATTGCAATGAATAGGAAAATGAAATAATAATGATATTAAATGTAAGAGTTAAAACATGAGAACTTTAAAAATTATTTTTTTTAATTTAAAGAAATAGAAAAAAGAAACCAACATATTATTAAAGGATTGGGTTATTCAGAAAATGTGAAAAAATAATAATATATGTATATAAACAATTTTTTTCCGACTTTGCCTTGTCAGTGCAATATCTGGTGTACACTCTGTTTCGTGGCACCTTCCACTTCTCACTCTCAAGCAGCCCATAATTTTTCATTTAATTTTCAAAGAAGTTTTAGGTCACAGCAGAGTCACACACAGAATACAAGACAATCTCATATACTCATCCACTTCCTCAATCCCCTCCCCATACCAAACCTTTTTGTATGTGGATGGCAGCACCAACATAACTGACATACAGATAGTGAAACATAGTTCCCCAACATTGACATTGGTCCACATCAAGGTCCACATTTTAGATCATACACTTTTATAAATTTTGAGCACTATCACCCTGTCCCCTGTCCACCTTCGCAAGGCAATGGAAAACACTTCCATGGGTGAACAAATGCCCCCCGTTTGATCCACCCCATCCCTCCCCCCCCAGGGCCCACAACGCCCCCCTGGCTCAACTTCCTGGATGACAGGATTCACGGATAC
>PVKH010037285.1:0-11497 GCA_004027955.1 Chaetophractus vellerosus | reverse complement strand
CAGCAAGATGATGCAACAAAGGGAGACAAGCTGACACAGAAGAACACACAGCGAATGGGCATAGAAAGCAGACAGGGAGTGCAAGAGGCAAGGTGGGGGGAATAAATAAATTAAAACAAATAAATCTTTTAAAAAAATCTGTTGTTTTAAGCAACTTAGTTTATGACAATTTGTTAAAGTAGCAATAGGAAACTAATATACTCCCTTTGCCCTTTCAAGCCTAGTGAAAATAGTTCCCTGCTGTTGCTGGTCTCAGAATGTTTAAAGATCCTTTGCCAGTCTCCCTTAACCTGCTTCCACCTTGTAAGATGTCTCATTCATTCCACTCTCTTAAATTACCTTTTAGGGTAGGCAGTTTGTTTCCTGCTGGGATTCTGCCTGATACACTTCCTACCCTCTGCTGATATGCCTTTATGCTGAGGCCAAGGCCATGATAACAATGGCAGGAAGTTCTCATTTAATTTTTCAGTGAGTTCCATGAGGGCAAGGACAGTGGCTTTTGTTTTGTTGTGCTTGTTTTATAAATGGATTAATTGGTGTAGTAACATTGTCTCCTGTATTTGGAAAAAGTACCATTGGTGCAAGAAATGAAAGAATCTTAAAAGATTCTTACATTTATGCAAATATAGTATATGATCCGAACTACACATAATCTAGTAAGTCTTACAAAAATAGCCTTTATATTGTCAAAGCAAAGATTTACCTTGCCAAATACAATATGAAAATAAAATAAATACTGAAAGAGTTCAATCTTAAAATGTTTTAAATATGTGTAGTTTGGAACACAGGCTTTCTGAAAACTTTTTCTTCTTCATTTGCAGCTTGTAAGGGCCTAGACTGGAAAGTGAGAATTGTCTCATATTATTTAACACAGTGCTCAAGGTCAAATAGTTTATCTTGTGGTATGTCAGTACTACTAAAAAAATTAAAAGTCAGTTTGTGGTTTTGTACCTTTAGAAGATAAATATATTATATGATATTAAGCTGAGGTCCAGAATTAGTTCGTAAGCTGCAGAACTTCTACCCCTATGCCCTTATAGTATAACAAAATGCATTATCCTCTGGAGGATTGATTTAATAGCTTTTATAGATCTGAACCAAGCAATTATTCCCAAACCCCAGCTATTCTGACCTTTCTCATCATTGTTGTTACTACTGTAAAAAACATTTTGCACATAGTGCTGGGCACTGACTACTGGTAAATTAAGCTCACACTATCCCTAAACTTGAATTAAGCTTTAATCTTTTCCTGTAGTTCTTCTGTTCTGAAATTTGCTAAGAGAAACTAAAAAGCAGCAGATAGAGCTTTGAAAATATGTTAAGGAATGTTTTATATGTGTTCAGTGAAATACTTATCTTTTTATTTGTGGGGCCCTTGATTGATTGATTGATTGATTGATCTACAGTCCTCCACATAACAAATTTTTACTCCTGGCACTGGCTGTTGATGTCCATACATCTACTTTTCTTGAGCATATTTTATTTTTTTATAGCACTTATTACTTACAAAAAGTATCTTGCTTAATATATTTATTTAATTTTGAAATCTGTCATCTGTCTTCTTCACAAGAATGTAAACTCCATGAGGACTGGTGTCTGCTATATTCCTAGGTCCTTGAAAAGTGCGTGGCATAAAGTTAAAGGCTCAAAAAATATTTGTTAAATGAATCATGACTAGATCAACTTTGGGCCTTTAGATGGTCAAGCTGTGGCACAGGTTATCTTGGTGACAGATATGTTTATGACATTACACATTTTGTATGAAAAGACATTTGGTGGGAAACAAGATACTTTAGTGTGTTGGGCCAATAAATATGTCTCTGATAAAGTTCATCATCAAAGTAGATCTAGACTTGAGGTATGTACCATCCGTCAAGAGAAGTTTCTCTGCTCAGGAGCCAGTGATAAGTGCTTGTTACTACAGATGCTTTACTTTAAACAATTTAAAAACAATGCTATAACTCCCACCCCTTGTGCTCCCAGAGTCAGATCAAGGATTAAAAAGCTCCAGGAGTTTCCATTCTCAGTGGAAAATTGGCTGTCACTTGGAACGAGATATATACTAACTGATTTTGCCGTGCAATTGGGTTCTTAATGAAAGCAGCATAAAACAAAACTGCACCCCTCTGTATTTCATTTGTGCATCTTGTACCTGGAATAAAATGTAACTGCTGTAAATCTTTAAGTTGGGTTCAATAAAGCAATAATACTGTACTGTGCAAACTGACCATTTAGCTTAACGACTGATTTGTTACACCATTAACTTGTCCTCTGTGTTGTCTTAAGGCTCTTTGCTAACTGAGTGGTTGTTAACTACTGTAATGAACAGATTCTTCCAAGGGGAAACACATTTTAAACCGGGAAGTTAGTGATATTGCAGACTGACACCTTAAAGGTGGCCGTGGAATAATGGATAGATTTTAAAGTTATTAATGTTTGATCATGAAGGCATTGTAGGACTTCAAAAACTGCTTTGGAAATTAAGGAAAGGCATGTAGAATCTTATTAATGGCTTTACCATATCCATACTACATGTAAGATTTCTTAGCTGCTACTTAAAAAATCTCTGTAGTCAAACCACATGGTTTGGAAATGTTGTCCTATTATTAGGAGTAGCAGCTATGGTATTTATTTTCTCTTTTTGTCTCATCTACTCTCTGATAGAAAAATATCCCTCACATTCTCTGAAGAAATAGATGAAGCTATGGAGACACTCAATTCAGAATAAGAATAATTTGGTGGAAAGATGCAACATCCTCTGAGAAACCTTAGTCAGGGAGGCACAGGACAAAGAACGGAAAATTTGAATCCAGTCCTTATTCCTTGAGTGGAGAAAGTCATAGGCAGTGCAGTCTGAACAGCTATGCCAGAAAAAATATTTCCATGTCTTTATGTTATACACTTGCACCAAATTTATAGAAATGTAATCCACACCTTTTGTTTTATAGAAGAAATTCCAGTGTGTTCTACTTTGAGTTTTTAATATACCAGGACCTTTTTCTGCTGCAAAGCAGATTCATCTCAGTATTCTTTTAGAAAGCAAGCTCTCTGGCAGTTTTGGATATGTGCTTTACCAAGATTATATTAGTATCTACTCCTTCAAAAACATATTAAATGCAAAAAAAATGAAGCCATAAAAACGTTAGAGGAAAATGTCTATGAATATTTATGTAATCCTGAGGGTTTCTTGTAAGGCTTTCTCAGCATGGCACCAAAGGCAGAATTCACAATTGAAATGTTCATGAAATTCTACATAAAAATTAAAAACAAACTTCTGAATGCAAAGCAACAACGAAACATGTAAAAGACAAACTAGAAACTGGCTAACAATATTTCTCCACAACAGGGTAAAGGTTAATATGCTAAATGTAAGAAGAGCTCTTATAAATAAATAAGGAAAATTGGAAGTAACATAAATAACCAACAATAGAGGACTGAAAAATAAATTATTGAACATTCCATAAAATAAAAAAGTCATCATTAAAAATGTAGTTCTGTGTCCTTGACATTGAAAGATATTCAAAATATTACTAAACTAGAAAGGCAGTTACAGAGAAGACTATAAAATAAGAAAAATATGTTTATATTTTTATTAAACATTAAATGAATAGTTAAAAATTCTGGAAAGCTAAATAATAAAGCATTTATTATGATTATCTATAGTTGCTAATGTCTTGGGTGATTTTAAGTATTGCTCTAATTCATATGAAATGAGCATGAATTACTTATGTAAAACTAAAAAGAATTACATGAACGTGCATTAAATAATTGTGGCTATATCATGGGTGTGAGGCTGCTGCTACTTTTTACCCCTTCTATTATTATTTTTATTTATTTGTTTGTTTTTTTGTTAGAGAAGTAGGTTTACAGAAAAATCATGCAGTAAATACAGAGTTCCCTAAATACCCCCCTCAAACACAGTGTTTTTCATATTAACACTTTACATTAGTATGGTATTTTTGTTACAGTTGATAAAACAGTCTTACTTTAATTATACTATTAACTATAGTCTACATCTATAGTTTGCATCACAGTGAACCCTAATATATAATCCCATGTTTGTTTTTTAAAATTTTTATTCTGGTAACATATATATAACCTAAAATGGTTCCTTTTAACGACATTCAGTTATATAATTCAGTAGTGTTAATTATATTTACAATGTTGTGCTATTTCACCCCCATCCATCACCAAAACTTTTCTACCACCCCAAACAGAAACATTCTACCAGTCAAGAATTAACTCCCATTGACTACCCTCATTCTGTCCTTAGGAAAACTGTGTTCTAGTTTCTGACTCTATGAATTTGTATTTCATATCAGTGAGGTTATATAATATTTGTTTTTTTTGCGGGGGTTTGGGTTCTAGCTTATTTCACTCAACATAATGTCTTCAAGGTTTATTCACATTATCACATGTATCAGAGCTTCATTCCTTTTTGGCTGAATAATATTCCATTATATGTATATTCCACATTTTGTTTTTCTATTCATCTGTTGATGAACACTTTTGGCAATTGTGAATAATTCCTCTATGAACACTGGTATGCAACTATCTTTTCTAGTCCCTGCTTTTAATTCTTTTGGGTGTATACCTAGAAGTGGAATTGCTGGGTCATATGATAATTCTACACTTGACTTTCTGAAAAACCACCAAACTATTTTCCATAGCGGCTGCACCATTTTACATTCCCACCAATAATGAATGAGTGTTCCTATTTCTTTCCATCTTCTCCAATACTTATTATTTTCCTTTTTTTTTTTTAAATGATAGCCATTCTAGTGGATGTGAAATGGAATTTCATTGTGGTTTTGATTTGCATTTCCCTAATGGCTAATGATGATTGTCATTTTTCATGTGGTTTTTTATTTTTTTATTTTTATTTTTTGCTATTTGTATATCTTCTTTGGAGAAATGTCCATTCAAATCATTTGCGTTGTTTGTCTTTTTGTTGTTGAGTTGTAGGATTTCTTTAAATATTCTGGATATTAAACCCTTACCAGATAACATGATTTCAAAATATCTTCTCCCATTCCATTGGTTATCATTTTACTTTCTTGATAAAGTCTTTTGATGCACAAATTTTTTAATTTGATGAAGTCCTATTCTATCTTTTTGGTGCTCTTAGTTTATTTTTTATGTATGTATTTGTGTATGTATGTGTTTATTTATTTAAAGGTACTGGGGATTGAACCCACGCACTCATACATGGGAAGCAGGTGCTCAACCACTGAGCTACATCTGCTCTCCTGTGCTCATACTTTTGATATGAAGTCTTAAGAAACCATTGCCTAGCACAAAGTCCTGAAGATGCCACCTTATGTTTACTTTTGGGAGTTTTATAGTTTTGGTTCTTATATTTATATCTTTGACCCATTTGAGTTGCTTTTTGTATATGGTGTGAGGTAGATGTCTATTGATTTTTTTTTACATATGGATACCCATTTGCAAAACATTGGTTGAAGAGACTGTCCGTTTCCTATTGAGTGGACTTGGACCCTTGTCAAAAATCAGTTGGCCACAGATGTAAGAATTTGCTTCTGAATTCTCAATTTGATTCCTTTGGACTATATGTCTGTTATATATGTCTGCTTTAATTACAGTAGTTTTGTAATAAGGATTAAAATAGGGAAATCTGTGTCCTCCAACTTCATTCTTATCAAGATGGGTTTTGTAATTTGGGGCCCCTTACACTTCCATATAAATTTGATGATTGGCTTTTCCATTTCTGTAAAGAATGCTGATGGAATTTTTTATTGGAACTATATTAATTTATAAATTTCTTTGGGTATTTCTATATAAATGATCAAGATATCTATAAGTAGGGAAAGTTTTACTTCTTCCTTTCCAATTTGGATGCCTTTTATTTCTTTTTCTTTCTTAATTTTTCTGGCTAAAGCTTCCAGTATAGTGTTGAGTGGTAAAAGTGACATCCTTGTCTTTTTCCTGATCTCAGAGGGTAAGTTTTCAGTCTTTCACCATTGAGTATGATGTTAGCAATAGGTTTTTTTCATATATGCCTTTTATCATGTTGAGGAAGTATCCTACTACTCCTGGTTTTCTAAGTGTTTTTATCAAGAAGTGGTGATGGATTTTGTCAGCTGCCTTGTCTGTGTCAATTGAGGTGATCCTTGTTTTTTTTTTTTTTCCCTTTGTTCTATTAATGGGGTATATTTCATTAATTGATTTTCTTATGTTGAGCCACCTTTGCATTCATGGAGATACCACTTGATTATGGTATGTAATTTTTAAAAATTGGCTGTTGGATTTGGTTTGCTTGTCTTTTATTGACTTTTGTATCTATATTCATAAGAGATATTTGTAATTTTCTTTTCTTGTGGTATCTTTATCTGATTTTGGTATTAGGGTTATGTTGACCCCATAAAATGAGTTAGGAAGTATTTCCTGCTCCTCAATGTTTTAGAAGAGTTTGAGCAGGATTGGTCATTTTTAGAATGTTAGATAAAATTCACTAGTGAAGCCATCTGTTCATGGGATTATTTATTGTTGGAAGGTTTTTGATTACTGATTCAATCCCTTTAGTAGTTATTGTTCTGTTAAGATCTTCTATTTCTTTTTGAGTCTGTGCAGGTACTATGTATGTTTTTAGGCATTTGTATTGTACCATTTTGAGTTCCTTCTCATTTCTTTCTGTATATATTTTTCATGTATAATTTTTGTGGTTATCATGGGGGTTAAATTTAACATTCTAAATCTATAACAATCATGTTTGACTTGATACCAATTTAATTTCAATAGCATACATATTCACTGTACCTATATATTTCTGTCCCTTCACCATTTTGTTGTACTTTTTACAAATTATATCTTTAGACATTGTATGTCCAAATCCATAGACTTATCATCACTTTTTATATATTTGCATTTTAGAAACTATGAGAGGTAAAAAATGTAGTTACATACTAAAAAAATACAGTAAGACTGGCATTTATAATTATGCATTTGGTTAGCTTTACTGGAGGTGTGTATATGTCTTTGCCACTTTTATTCACAATCTAGTGTCCATTCCTTTCAATATGAAGAACTCCTTTTAGCATTGCTTGTAGGGCAGGTCTAGTGTTGACAAACTCCATTAGATTTGTTTATCTGGGAATGTCTTAATCTCACTCTCATTTTTGAAAGGCAGTCTTGCAGGATGTAAAATTCTTGGTTGACAGTTTTTTCTTTCAGTACTTAAGTATTTTGCCACATTGCATTCTTGTCTCTCTGGTTTCTGATTAAAAATTGGCATGTAATCTTATTTGGGCTCCCTTGTACACAGTGTATTGGCTTTCCCTTTCTGCTTTCAGAACGCCTACTTTTCCTTGGCATTCAACAGTTAACTACTATGCGTCTGAACTTGGTTCTCTTTGAGTTTATACTTTTAAGGTTTCATTGGGCTTCTTGAATGTACATACTCATGTCTTTTGCTAAATTTGGGAAGTTTTCTTCAATGATTTCTTTGAGTATTTCCTCTGTCCCTTTCTCTCTCTCTCTCTCTCTCTCTTGTCCCTCTGGAAGTCCCATAAAGTTCCATATTGGTAGGCTTGAAAATACCCCACAGTTCTTTTAGGTTTTGTTCACTCTTTTCTATTCCTTTTTTATTTTTTGGCTCCTCAGCCTGAATAATTTCAGTTCTCTTGTGTTCAAGTTCATTGATTCTTTCTTCTGCCAGCACCAATATACTGTTAAAATCCTCAAGGGCTTTTTTTTTTTTTCTTTTCAAATATTGTGATCTTTAACTCTAGTATTTGTTTGGTTCCTTTAAAAAATTTATCTCTTTATTGAGCTTTTCATAATGTTCATTCATTGTTTGCCTAATATCCTTTAGTTCTTTCTCTGTGCTTCCCTTTATCTTCTTGTGCATACCCAGGATCATTTTTCTAAATTCTTTGTCCAGTATGTCCAAACTTTGGTTTTCTTCATTGATAGTTTCTGGGTTTTTATCTTGTTCCTTTGGATGGGATATCATTTCCTGTTTCTTTATTTGTATTGTTATCTTCTGTTGTACACTGTACGTTTTAATATTTTAAAATGTTTACTCTGGGATTTTGTCCTTGTTCTGACTCTTCCTTAAGTTTGTATCCAGCTAATGACTTGAGCTTTCCTCCAATGCCAAAAGGCAAACAAACAAAGAAACAAACCCAAAACCCACTTTTCACAGTCTTTGCAAATAGGTTCTGCATTCCTCCCCTTCAGCATTTAGTCCTCCTCTAAAGATCAGTCTGAGGCAAAAGTGAAGTGCAAAGTTCCTTCTGTCTTTTCTGAGCTTGCATCTTATCTTGGAGTGTTGCTAGCTTCTAACTTTTGGAATTTTCTGCTCATAGGAAATTGCATACCCCCTCTACTTCCTATGAACTAGAAGCCATGTGCTCTATTGTATAAGTTAATGCAGGTAATCCTTTCCCCTAGGCTGCCTTGACTTGTTTCTTACATTGCTTTAGTAGTCTGCAAGGTGTGTCTGCCTGCAGGACAAGTTCTGGAAGGGTGAATCGGAGATGAGTTTCTAGGTTCAGCCTTTCAGCTGCTTTCCAATAGACTAGCATCAATATACAGGTACTTCAGTGTGTGCATAGGGGTTACTCTGCTTCCTCTGGAACAGACCCGTTATCTACAATGGGAGCAACAGCTGGCTCCACGCTGTGCTTGCAAAGGGGTGGGAGAGAGGCTATCAAGGGCACCATGAGCTTCTCCTACTGTGTTTTTGTTTGCAAGAGAAAGTGATTTATTAACCCTGGCTGAAGGACAGGAGATGGGGATCTCAAATCTATAGGGAGCATCTCTTACTGGTTTTTAAAGCTAGGTGTGTGTCTTGATTTGACACGCATCCAGTTATTGAAAGCTTTTAACTGTTTTCTGGAGTTCTGAGAGGGAATGGCACCCTGGAACATGTTATACTGCCATCTTGATTGCCAGGAAGCTCACATTCCTATTTTTATTTTATTTTTGATGAATTACCATCAAAAGTCCTATCAAGTAGTTACCTTTGGAAACCATATTAAACCTTCCACATCCCTGAGGGCATAAGTTAATGTTTAAGGTTTCTATGAATAGGATATATGACAATCCACTAGAATCTGGATATTCTGAAACTTACAGAGAAGTGAAATTCATGCATTTGCTGCTTGTATTTATACACTAGGGAGGACCACAACCCAGAAATGATGCTATTGTACACCACTGTTGCTCACACTGGGTAATGAAAAGTCTCTGACCATAAACTTCCTGTTCCACCACAGCTGTGTTGATATAGTTCCATGCCAGGAGCATAGCCAGAGAAACAATTAGCTGGAGCAATTATATCAAAACAGGCTGTTGCCAATTGACCACTTTCTCTATATGTCTCATTGTGGTCTACCACAAATATTTTAAATTGATATTGAATGCACCAAACCTTGCTTTTATATAGGTTTCTCTAATATTCTTTTTCATAGAGGCAGTATGGTATTATGTCTAAATTATTCAAATCCTGTCATTACCACTTACTATGTATAACCTTGGGCAACTCACTTCACTTCTCTGTATTTTGGTTTCCATATCTGTAAAATGGAGTTGATACTACTACCCACCTCATCAAGTTGAGAGGATTAAGTGGAATAATATGTGTAAATAGCCTAAGGCAGCGATTGGCTGATACTGAGTACTCAGTGAATGTTTATAACCTGTTGAAAAAGCCCAAGTTTAGAGAATGTCTTCAGTCATTGCATGTTTCCATGGGTAGCTGAAAGGAATGATTCACACACATCTGTGGAATTCTAACTATGTGGTAGCCACTTCATGTTCAATCTTTTAAAACACCCTAGGAGTTGTATTGTTTTCTATTTTCTAGATGAAGAAATGAAGATACCCAGGTTTAACAGTACCTGTTCTTTTCCACTCCACCCTCCCTCTAAACATCATGTCGGACTTCCTGCTCCAGCATCCCAGCAAATCCACAGCTGGGGTCATTCAGCAATCCCCTTGCCCTCAGCAAAACGGACCCTCTTCATGGGGCACTTGAGTTTGAAGCACATGCTAAGAATTGCTGTGATACTGCTCTGGTCTTTTACAGTAAGTGAAGTTTTACTCAATCTTGGTGAACAACCCCCTGCTTAGAACTTCATATCCTCTGGTTTTGGGTACTGCCTTCTGTTCAATCATTTTAGCTTCCTGCGGCTACCTGAACCTCTACCTGTTGTGTACTTATTGCTTTCTTCTCCACCCTGTGCTCTGCTTAGCCCACTTGTAGGCCAGCCATTGACAAAAGCTACCTGCTTGCTTGGGCTTCTGCCTAATGCCTTCAGTGTATCACTGGACAATGCAGATTTTTTCTTTGCTGGGGCATCATTGGACTTAAAGTCTGCTCCCTGTATCAGCTCTGTCAAGCCTAGAGGTCCTTCCACATCTGGCAGTCTTGCCAAAAACAAAGTTTTGGCTCTGGTATTAGTCTGTTTGTGCCAGAATCTTCTTCTCAGCCTCTTTAGTGACCAGCCAATACATAAACTCTTCATCCCACCCCATGAGGGTAGAAGCGGGTTCTATCATGATCCTGACTTATCATTACCATAGGAACATTTTCACATCTGTCCATGTGGGGAGCCTGGGAATTATCCATATGGAAGTTGCTTCTTGTTTCTGATGGAGGATGAAATTGAACTGACCTTCTCAACTTGTGCGTACAAAGCTAAAATGAGCACATTTCACTTGGGAATAATATGATTGTTTATAAATTATATTGATTTCTCAAACCTTTAATGTTTAAATATTTTTCATCAGCTGTCAAGAGATAAAGATGCCCATAGAAAGCAGAATGAACTAAATAGCAAAGTCAATTCTCTGACTAGAGCAGAAAACTGCATTATTTGAAATTCTCTTGCCTGTCTCCTATAAAACCAAAAAACATCCAAAAAAAACCCCTTATTTGCATATAAAATAGCTATATAAAATTGGTCTACAGCTTATTTCATGCTGTAAACACAATGAAAGGAGAAAACACATTTGTATGTACAGCTTATGTTGAAAAGTCTTATTAAACCCAAATTATGCATTTTCATTCAGGAAAAACTTTTCCACTAATAGAAAACTGCAGCCATTTTGCTTGGCAAAACATTCCAGAAGTTCACATGTAGGAAGCACTTTGCTATGTTTATACAAGCTGTTGGCTACATTGCAAAACAAAGAATTTGATTAAAATACCACTTTCAGCCTTCTGTGGAATGTGGCTACACTTCTGAGAAAGTCTCAATTTTGAGGTTGGTAGAATGTGAATCTTGGACAGAAACCTTCAAATCAGGATCTCATTTATGACTGGCTGGTATTTTTAAAGGGCAACCCACAGGTATTTCTTATTTACCAGGGTAAACTCTGAATTTTGTTTGTTTTAGACATTATTTTCTTTTTCAACTATAGCACTCCAGAAGGACACACCCTATCTCCTCCCTGCTTGCCCATTGGAAATCATGGTCTTGATTTTAAACTTGATTTTAAATATGTTTTTGGCTGTTTTAAAATTTTTTTG
>PVKH010037284.1:0-11483 GCA_004027955.1 Chaetophractus vellerosus | reverse complement strand
TCCGTTTTCCCGGGCGGCTCTGCTCCATGTTTTGCGGGCAGCAGTCCTCCATGTTTTTGCGGGCTGCCGGCTTCCACCGCGGTTTGCAGGCAGCAGCTCCACTTTTCACGGGTGACTTTGCCATGCCCGTGGGGGCTCCGCCCTGCCCGTGGCGGCTTTTTGCCTTGCCCACGGCGGCTCTGCCCCACCCACGGCGGCTTGCCTTTCTCAAGGCCGTCTGCCCACCCTGAGAGGTCCCCGGGAACCGATCCCAGGGCCTCCCATGTGGTACCCCAGCGCGCTCTTTATCCACTGAGCTATCTAGCTGGGCCCCAAAATATTTAAAATTTCTCTTTAAACTTTTTCTTTGATCCATGCTTTAGTTAGAAGTGTTTTTGCTTAATCTCCAAATATTATGGGATTTTCTAGCTGTCTTTTTGCTCTTGATACCTAGTCTACTTCCATTGTGGTCTGAGTGCATAATTGGTATGATTTCTACGATTTTAAGTTTGTTAATGCGTATTTTATAACTCTCTTGGTGAATGGTCCATGTGAGATGGAGAAGAATGTGTATTTTGCTGTTTGTTGAAGTTTTCCATAAATGCTAGTTAGATCTAGAGGATTGATGGTGCTCTAGTTGACTGAATTCTCCAACCATAAGTGTAGATATATTTATTTCTCTTTGCATTTCTTTTAGTTTTCCTCATGTATTTTGATTCTGTTATTAGGTGCATGCACACTCAGGATTGTTATGTCTTCTTGAAAATTGACTTATTATAAAATGTCCCTGTTTATTCATGACAATTTTCTTTTCCTTGAAATTGTTTTTTCTGCAATTGATAGAGCTACTTCAGCTTTCTTTTGATTAGTATTATCATGGTATATTTTTCTCCATTTCTTTACTTTTTATTTATCTGCATCTTTATTTTAAAGTGGCTTTCTTGCTGACAACAATGTAGTTGGGTCTTCTTTTATCCACTCTGATAGTCTTTGTCTACTAATTGGTGGATTTAGACCACTCATATGTAAAGTGATTATTTATATAGCTGGACTAATAGCTACCATATTTGTAACTGTTTTCTACTTGTTGCCTTTGATCTTTGTTTCTTTTGTTTGTCTTCCACTCTTTTTCTTGCCTGTGCTGGTTTTAACAGAGAATTTTATACAGTTCTTTTTTCTCTCCTGTCTTAGCATATCAATTATACTTCTTTAAAAACTTTTTACTGGTTGTTCTATACATTTCAACTAATGTAATTCCACTTTCAAATAAAACTACATTGTTGCATGAGTAGTTCAGGAACTTCATAACAGAATATCACCAATTTCTCCCTCCCATCCCTTAAAACATTGTTGTTATGCATTTCACTTATACATAAGCTATTGTCATCCAATATATTGTTAGTGCCATCCTGAACATTGTTAGTCATTAGATGAGCTGAGAATAAGAATAAGAAAAAGAAAATATTTCATTTTACCATCATTCATTCATTCTTTCACAAGTGCTTTCCTTCTTTCTTTATGTAGATTCAAGTTTCTGACCCTTTTCACTTTCCTTCTCTCTGAAGAAATTCTTTTAACATTTCTTGCAAGGAGGTCTACTGGCGACAATTTCCCTCAATTTTTGTCTGTCTGAGAAAGCCTTTATTTCTCTTTCATGTTTGAAGGATAACTTCACTGGACACAGAATTCTAGATTGGTAGTTTCTTTCTTTCAATACTTTAAAAAAGCTGATTAGTAGTTGCCAGGGGGCTGGGGAAAGGGGAGAATGGAGAGCTACTGCTAAAGGATATGAGATCTCTTTTGGAGGTGATGAAAGTATTTAGGAATTAGACAGTGGCTGTGGTTGCACAACACAAAGAATATACTAAAGACCACTAAATTATATACTTCAACATGGTGAATTTTTTAGTAAGTGAATTATACCTCAAGTAATTAAAATCTTCCTACAGATAATAGTAAGCCCAGATGTTTTATAAGAAATTTCTAATAAATATTTAAAGAACAGCATTGCAGTATTATAAACTAAAGAATTACAAAAGAGGTAACCCTCTTCAACTTATTATTTGAAACTAGTGTAACTTTTAATACCAACACCAGAAAAGGAGAGTATAAGAAACAAAAATTACAGGCCAATGTTGTTCAATAATAAAGATGCAAAAATTCCCAGCAAAATATTAGCAAATAAAATTATGCAGTGCAGAAAAGATTCTACATTATCATAGAGTAGGACTCAACCCCTAAATGCAACAGCTTTAATATTAGAAAATTTATAAATGGAAAAAAAATGCATCATAAGATTAAATGATAACTACCAAGTGATCATCTTAATATTGCTGAAAATGCATTTGATTAAAGTCAATATCATACATAATAAAATGTTTATTGAGATAAGTAGAAATATTTTCCTAATCAGATAAAGAATATCTATAAAAATGTGTATATCAATCATCACTTGAAACATTAAAAGTGTTTTCTTTAAAATAAAGAATAAAAAATGATGTCTAATAACATTTCTTTGATTCAATATTATAATAGGAAAGCAGTAAGTCAAGAAAAACCAATCTTTTAGGATTTGTAAAGGAAGAAATAAAAATATTATTATTTACAAAATAATTGATAGTATTTAAAGCCCAAAGAATTTACAGATGAGTTTTGGAATTAATAAGAGTATAACAAGGTAGATGGATAGAAAATTAACATGCAAAAATCAATGGCAATTTTAAAGAGCAACAATTGGAAAAGATTATTTGCAAAAAAAAAATTGCTAGTAATAATAACATAAAAAGTAAGGCACCAAGAAATAAATCTATGAAAATTTATTATAAAAATTTAGTAAACATCATTAAATGAGACCTAAATGACAATGACGGGGGAAGTACACCATGCTCATAGACAGAAAGACTCAATAATATATGTGGTGGTTTCAAACTGTATGTACCCCAGAAAAACATGTTCTTAAATCTAATCAATTCCCGATGATGATATAAACTCATTGTTAAGTAGGATCTTATGATGGTGCTACTTCAGTTAAGGTGTGACACACCTCATTCAGGATGGGAGTTAATCCTATTACTAGAGTCCTTTATAAACAGAAAGGAGGGAGAGAGGGAGAGAGGGGGAAAGGAGGAGAGGGAGGGAGGGAGAGAGAGAGAGAGAGAGAGAGAAAGAGAGAGCGCCTCTGAAGCAAGAAGCTGAAATCAATGAAACCCAGAAGAGAAGGGAGACCAGCAGACACTGTGTGCCTTGCCATGTTGCAGAGAAGCCCAGGATCACCAGCATCCAGTCTTCGTGAAGAAAATTATTGCCTTGATTTGGACGTTTTCTCAACCTCAAACTGTAAGCTAATAAATTCCCATTTTTTAAGCCAACCCATTTCGTGGTATTTGCTTTAAGCAGCCTAGGAAATTAAATGATGTATTTCCCAACTTGATTTTCTGGTTTCATTGTGATTCCTGTCAAAATGTCAAATAGGATTTTTTGAGGAACTTGACAAGTTAGTTCTAAAATTTAATTGAAAATAAAATAGACAATCATAGCTAAGACATTCCTAAAGAAGATTAAACAAGTAGGAAGATTGTCTTACTAGATATCAAGATTTATGGTAAATCTACATTAATTAACTCAATATGATATTGGTGCAGGGATAGTAAAAATATAAATGGATTAGAAATAATAGAGTTCAGAAATAGATCCATCAATATATAAAAAATTCCATTGTGTAGTATTGGCATTGCAAGTAAAATTGACAACCTATACAAAAAATGATGCTGGCACACCTAGGTAACTGTATGAAAATAAAAAGGAATTTCAATTTCTACCTCACATGTACACAGAAATAAATACAATAAACCTAAATGTGAAAGGAAAAGCTTCCAACATTTAGAAGAGAGCGTAAGAAAATATCTTTATGACCTTCGGATGGGGAAGATTTCCCAAGTAAGAAACTGAAAGATCTAAGTATAAAAGAAAGTTTTTATAAAATTGACTACATTAAAATTGAGGAATTCTTTTCATCAAAAGTGAACATAAAAATAGGCAAGTTATAAATTGGGAAAAGATACTTGCAACATATATCCAATAAAGTAATCCGAGTATTTATATAAGCAATGTCATAAAAGATAAACAATTCAACTTGAAAATGAGTAAAAAGATATGGAAAACATTTCACCAAATAAGAAATACAAAGAGTAAATAATATGAGAAGATGTTCAAACTCATTAATAATCAGGATAATGCAAATGGAAACTCATTAATAATCAGATAATGCCAATTGAAACCTCAATGAAATACACTTTTTGCTTACTATATTGGGAAAAAAAGAGAGGAGTTTAGAAATATATATTGTTGGTGAAGATGTAGCACCAACAAGGGTGCTTATCTTGTAAAGCTGAACTTTTGCATAAAATTGTGTCCTTGTACTTCCACTCCTAGATCTACAGCCTAGAAAAATTCTTGGATACATGTACCAGGAAACATGTAACAACATTCAAAGCAGCATTTTTTTGTATAGCAAAGTGCGGGAAAAAATTTCAGTGTTCATCAACAGAGTGGATATATAAATCATGGTATCATCACACAAAGGAAAACTGATCAGCAAAGAAAATGAAATAACTAAAACAGCAAGAAAAGCATGGTTGAATCTTGGAAATGACCTACACTAAATGCTACTTTAATATATTTTAAAATCAAGCAAAAATTAAAAGATATTGCTCATATATTCATACATGTGAACCAAAAACAACAAAAAATTGAATTATGAATAAAATTTAGCTTAATGGAGATCAATGAAGAAGAGGAAAATGGGAATGGGATATGAGAGTAGTACAAAAATAGATGTGAATGCATTGATAATTTTAAGTTGGGTGGTGGGTTCTTGGACCTTCAGTTTTATTAATGAAATAGTGCTACCAATAATAGCTAATTCTTAGCAGTTATGTGTCAAGCACTGATATGAACATTTTACTCATATTTAATTAATCTTCACAAAGATTTATTAGGTAGATGATATTCTTAATATTTTCATCTTACAGAGGAGGATATGGAAGCACACAGGTTGAGTGACTTGCCCAAGGTCACACATCTAGTAAGTGGCTGAACCAGGATTTTATCCTGGTTAGTCTTGTTTAAGCACACATCATCTATGTATCAAATATTGTATAATAAAAAGATTGAATCAGAGGGACTCAGCTTTACTTTATTAACAACAAAACTATTAGAGAAAACAAAGTTTTATAGGGGCCCAATCTAGACTCAGACCAACTGTAGCAAAGGAAGAAGTGGAAGGCACAGTTCCTATTCTCTTATTAAATTAGCATCAATTTCATCAGGCACTCAATTTTCAAGTCTTTGTCTCCCAATATAGTACAGCAACATATACTTGGATTTCATTTAACAAGTTACACAGCTTCAGTTAAGTAAGTAAAGTCACCAACTTTACTACCTTTTTATTCCACCTAGTTTTGACACCATTTACTGAGAAAAAAAATAGGGAAAATGATTTGGTTATTCCCTCAGCACAGAAATCTCCAACAACTAGTATGCCCTGTAGAAATGTTATTTATTTCTATAGTAATGATACTGAACACATAATATTTCCTTTTGTTTCTTTTTAGAGGTTAATTTCAGTCTCTCTTTTGGTCTTCAGTTGAATGTGTGCAACTGTAAAAGTTATTATTATTTTTTGAAACTTGAACAATTAGAAATTAGGTGCTTCTCATTTTTTCCTATGATCTAGACATAGGTATTCTAGGCATGATATTTCTTCTTAATGGGATGTGGGTTGGGATCTGGCTCAATGTTAGTGTATACTGGTGACATTGCATGTGAGGAAAAGGTAGTCCTGCCATAGGATTTGCTGTAGATGCAAGTGATGCCCCATCTGGATCTCTTTACCATATTGAGCATATTTCCCAGCTGCTGAGTGTTTTCCAGCCAAGAGCCTGTTCCCCTTTCCTCCAGGTGGAAAATTCCATGCTGCCATTCATCCTCCACAGCAACCTGTGGGATCAGACTGAGGCTAAGCACATCTTTGCTTAAATTTGTTCCACTGCTCCCCTCCTGTTTCCTTCTCTCTCTCTCTTTTTTTTTTCCCTCATTAAATCTCTTGCATAGGTATCCCTGTCTGAGGTGCTGCTTCTAGGGAATTTGACACAAGGCAGGATTTGAGGTAGCAACAATCCTCTGACTTTTCCCACCTTATCCCTTCTTACTTCACTGTCCAAGGTACAGATCACTCTAGGGACAATGAGAAAATTTCTTGCTTGTCTTTGGGCTTTTCTGCATTTTTGAAATTCTTAGGAGGTAGGTGTGAGGCAAGATAGAATAAGGACCTGAAGAGGAGGGGCCAAAAAACCCCAGCATCAATTCTCAGAATACAAACATCCTTATTGGAATGCAACTCGCAACATTTCACACAACAGAAAGAAAGAAAAGCAGGAAGGGCCCCCCACCACCCATCTACTTTCATAAATGCCTCACACAGGTCCCTGCCTTCCCCTCCAGAATCTACCATCTCCCCCGAGCTCAGCTGGGGGCAGCCAGGCAGGGTGTTGGTCACTTTCCAGGCCTCCTCTCTCAGTTTTGGCTACTCTGCTTTCTTCCTGAGTTCAGCAGTGGGCTATTGGGCATATAGCTCATCTCTTCAGCCTTGAACTGCTCCGTGGGTCCAGTCTCTTGGGGGCTTCATGCTTAAGTTTTGGCTGCTAACGATCCTCGAGTCTGCTCTCACCTGACAGATTAAAAAATGGCAGAGCTCCTTTATCTTCTGTCTCTCTGTGTCTCCGTTTATATAAGACTCAGCAAAAGAGGGTGGAGACTCAATATGAGTCACACCTCACAATGTAGTCCAATCAAAACGACCTCACATCCACAAGAATGGATTAGTTCAGAAACAAAATCTTGTTCTTTTTGGGATTCATAGAAGAGCTTCGTACTGTCACAGCTTCCATTCCAACTTTCAAACTTTGAGCAACTATCTCCTACTGATGGAACACAAGCTGCATTTATAATACTGGGAGCAGGAGAGCCAGGGACCTTCAGATCCTAGACTTCCATCCTCTGTGATACAGAGGAGAACATGGAAGAGGTTGGAGGATAAGGAAGTCTACCTGCCAAATTCAGCAAAATCTCCCTTTTTTCTGGTTAGTACAATTAACCAGGCATAAGTTTGTATGCTTATAAGGACTAGAAAGAGGCTTGTTTGGCTTATCGACTGTGCCTAATTTAAGTTTGTATTAATATTTGATATCAATGCTTTGGCTTAAACAATGAAAACATTGAGATAAAAATAAAAACAAACTAAAAAAGAAAGGCATAAGACTAATTTTTCATAAAGGAAGACTGTATAATTTTACAATATGTTATTAGATTTATTTAGGTTAAAATTATACTTTTTAAAAAAGGAGACATGGATGGCTATATTTGAGACTGATTTTGAATTTGGCTTACGGAGAAAGATTTGTGATAAGAAAAAGAAAATTTAGTTGTGAGAGCCGTATGGTCAGATGTGGATGGAATTGAGGCAGGACTCCTAGAAAGTGTAAATCCTTAAAAAAGAGGAAAGAACAACAACAACAACAACAACAAAAAAACCAGATAGAAGTATAAAATAAGAAATTATGTTTCTTATTAATGAAATAAAATATATCATATCCCAGGTGTCCATCAACCGATGAATGGATAAACAAACTGTGATGTATTCACACGATGGAATATTATGCACCTGTAAGAAATAATGAAGTCATAAAACATATGACAACATGAATGAACCTGGAGGACATTATATTGAGCAAAGCAAGCCAGACACAAAAGGACAAATTCTGTATGATTGTGTTACTGTGAGCCAAATATATTGTGTAACACATTGCATGATTAAAAAATATCATATTTTAAAGTTGACATAAGATATGGCAAAAATTAATATCAAAGTTTTCTTCCATTTTACCAAATGTTAATTATTACTATTTATATATTCCCTTAATAATATCACCTAAAGTACAGGCCCACTTTATTGCTTCCTTTTATTATCATTTCCAAATGCATTTGGTCTCTAGACTTCTTAAGCCTTATATATTCAATTATATGTCCAAAGCAATAGACTTAATTATTCTTGATTTGAGCCTTAGGTTACCAATTTTAATCCACAGAGTGTCCTTTAGTGGGGCAATATGTTCGTCTTCTCTATTGATCTTGTCCCACCTATTTCTCAATGACCTATTCCTAAAATGGTCTTCTTATTTATAAGAGTTAAGCTTCTCTGGGTCTCTCTGGAAACTCTCCCCTCTGCAAAGATCCTCGCTTTTCTTATTCCATTTTTCCTTGATTTTTCATCTTGGTTTAAATCCCTCCCCTCCCTGTCACCTTTTGTGTTTCATATATTCTTCTCCTTCATCTTTGACCTGGATTTTGGTCATCTTTTGTTTCATTTTTAAAAGTTCTCCTGGATTTAACTGAATTGGGCTTGAGATATAAGCAAATGGAGGTAGGGAGAAAGGAATGTGACTATCACCATTCTCCCTCAAGTTCAAGCATCAATTAGATAATCAATCAGAACTTTTACCCTGGTAAGAGTGAAATAATACTCTCAAAGTTTAAAAGTCCTACCTAAGAGAACTCAGGATCTAGGAAAACACCTGATAAGTTAGACTTAGGCTTCTTATGCCCAAGTCTAAACAAAGGTAACTACAAATTTGGCAGACCTGGAAAAAGACAGGAGGAAGCATTGAGTAGAAGCTAATGGAATCTCCTTGTAATGTGTAAACCTTTTTTGCACCAACCCTTAACCGTATTCTGTTTGGTGTGTATGTATGTTTTGCATGGTAGGGATGATTGAAACTTGCATAAGCATCTGGGAACCCAAGAGCAGGGGAGTCCTGTGAACAAAGACTGTGAGAGTAGTTGGGGCAGAATGATGTGTTTGGGGCCACGATGCTACACAATTGTGGCGGATGCCATTCACATTGCCTTCCCTTGGGGTGTGTCTTGTTGTGGTATCAGACAGGTAGCTGGGGTAGGCTCACAGAACTCCATGAATCCAGACTAATGCCAGGGCAGCACAAAGAACCTGAGGGCCTGGGAGAAGAACTGAATAGAGCAGCCCAGCTAATTATGGGGTAAGCAGAATAATCTATGAGTCAAGATGGCAAAGACATATGTGGAGAATCTCTATACTTGAGGAGCCTTTAGGATGGGAACAAGATATGACACAGTGAGTGACTGCCCATTGCTTGATGATTGAATGACAGCACTGACTGATAATACAGACAAGATTCTACCCCCTGTCTTTTTCATATGTTTGAGGAATACATAGAAATGTAACATAAAAACAAACTTCAAGAAAAGGGGTGGATGAGCAGAGGATTGACTGAAGTGTCTGTAATTTGATGCATTGGAGGATCTAAGTAGAAATTGTTTAGTTATTGAAAAATTTTAAAAAGTTACGATATATGCATACCCGATTTTGGAGACTGAAATTTGTAGCATAAACTGTCTGCCCTGGATGGGGCTATGTCATGAAAAGAGTGGTGAGGTGTAAGAAAAATCCTGACATGACAACTCTATCTTTAGTTAAAAGTGATTATTGTAAGTTTTTAAACTAAGGCATATTAAAAACTGAAATACAGTAGCAAGGAAATAAAAAATATGCTTATTCCATAATACTCACAAACTGAAGCCTTTATTGACAAATCAACAATCACCTTTCTGGTGGGAACTACTTTGTGAGGCTGGTAGGACCAAGAAGGAATTAAAATTAATAACAGGTAGAATCCACCATGGAGGTAAAAGTCTTGGTCGTTTTATACAGGTAATCATATGTGTCAATATATCTATAATATCTATAATGAAATTCTTAAGACATGAGAAGAGAAAAAATAGAATAATTTTTATAGGATAGGAATTAAAGAGATAAGCTGATTTGGAATCAGATCATAAGAAATTTGATAACAAATAAGTTGAGCTCTGTATTTTACACTGTATATCAAAGTTACTTCCCAAAGGATTAAAGATTTCATATAAGAGATTAAAACCAAAGGAAAAGAAAAAAAGTATGAATGAACATGTTTATGATCTTGGGATGTTTGTGGAACCTTGACCACTCACTCAAAATAAAAGTTCTGAAGACAGAGAATTGGACTAGAAGCAGTAGTAATTTATTTCTTTCTCTTGAGAAAGGGTACATGCCCAGGCTGAGGAAACCGGGGTGAGCACACGTGCTCAGTGCGAGAACAAAGAATATTTTTTGACCCTGATGCAATGTCCCAGTTCCCTCCCTCCCTGCCTCACACATTTCCCCATTGGCTGGAGCCTAAGGGCTTACAATCTTAAGCACAGAAACTAGCCCAATCATGGAGCAACACCCTTACTGGTGTGAGTTTCAGGGAGCTGAGCTACAGGTGGGGAGTGTAGGAATGTGGAGTTTAACTTGTTGCAATTAGGATTCCAGCAAGGATGTGGGAGGGTTAGATAGGACCCAGATAGGAATGTGGGAGGGTGAGGAAGATGGGGAGCAGGGAATTCAGCTTGAGAAGAGACCACCTTTGTTTTATTTCTCTCAGGATGGGAAAAACATAGCTAGGCATAAAGAAATGGAAAACATCATAAAGAAAAAAAATAATAGATGGAAACAAAAACTCTTCTATATGTATAATATGAATTATATATACATTTGCCACAAAATGTGTATTTCCCATAAATAGTGTTGTAGTTTGGTTTTATTTATGAATTCCAAAAAGATATTGATTATGTTTATAAACTGGTCTGTTCCTCTGGGCATGATACCATTTGATTGATTTAAATTCAAAGGCTTTATATTTACTTGATTAAATAAAAATTAAGGCTTTGATTCGACCACATCATTAAGGCAACTCAGTTTGAGTCCCTGCCCCCTTTGTGGGTTATATAAATGGATACTCAATCAAGAAGACAGAAGATACATAGAGGAATAGAGAGAGCTCTACCGACAAGGCAGAGGAGAGCGTTTTGATCCGGGAGCCCTGGGGAGAGATGAGCCATTCGCCTGATAGTTTACAACTGACCCTGTGAAGAGGACAGAGCAGCTGAGCCCTGTGCCAGTCTAAAGCTGAGATCAGAAGAGGCTGGGCCCATGGAACCTTAAGAGGAAGAATGGGGGCTGGCTAGATAGCTCAGTGGATAAGAGCGCCGGTATACCACATGGGAGGCCCTGGGTTCGGTTCCCGGGGACCTCTCCGAGTGGGCAGACACCCTTGAGAAAGGCAAGCCACCGTGGGCAGGGCAAAGTCGCCACGGGCAGGGTGGAGCCCCCATGGGCATGGCAAAGTCACCCGTGAAACACGGAGCTGCCACCTGCGAAGCTGGGCAGCCCGCCAAACACGGAGCACTGCTGCCTGCAAAACATGGAGCAGAGCCGCCCGTGAAAAACAGAGTACAGCCACCCACGAATGGAGCGAGCTGCCTCCGCAGAGGGCCGACTCGGCGCATCGCCGCAAAAGACGGGGGGAGACAAGAAGCAGACATAGAAAGACACA
>PVKH010037283.1:0-11483 GCA_004027955.1 Chaetophractus vellerosus | reverse complement strand
AATGTGTTCATCAATTACAACGAATGTACCACACTAATGAAGGATGTTGTTAAAGTGGGTAAATGTGGGCAGTGTGGGGAGCAGGGCATATGGGAATCCCCCATATTTTTTATGTAACATTTATGCAATCTATATTTTTTAAAAAAAGAAAAAATAAAAAAAAAAAACAAAGAAAAAGAAAAGGCACACCCAGACAGTGGCCTCTAAAACATTTTAAACAGGAAGAGACATGGAAGGTTTGTATTTTAGACTGCTTTGGTGCCTATTTGGGGGATGAATCTAACGGGGAAAAACCAGGAGTGGAAAGATCCACTGGAGATGCCAGCAACATTGAGGCAAGAAGAGATAAAGACCTGAATTAGGGCAGTGGAGGTAGGGAGGAACAAGGAGATGGGTTTGAAAATATTTAGGATGTAAAATTGATAAGAATTGTTGATTTGAGAAAGGAAGGAGGGGCTTATTTATTTTCCCTTCTTTTGGATTATCACTTGAGGGAATATTTGTTTTTATCACTGAGTTGACCAAATCACATCATCCTCTTGGTGATGGCTCAGTAGCTCAGCAACTGGCATGGAAACCCACAAGACATTTGATTGGATACAACACATCACACAATCCTTGGTTTAGGTAAAAGCGAAGCTTGAAAGATGTTTTAAAGAAATACACACTTAGCAATGCAGCACGACATGGTAGCAACGTCTCTTCACAGATGAAAATAACCAACTCAGCAGGGAAGCACAGGTCATCATTGTTGTTGTGTTAGTTTAGGTGTTAATTGTAGGACAGTTTGCTAACCCAAATGATCTTGCAAACTGGTAAATGAGTTTCTTCTATGAATCCCCAGACATCTGTATCCCTGTGATTCCTCTTGAATCCCTGGACCGATGTAGATGTTCCTGGGAATGATTTTAGGTTTCAGTTCCTAAATGTGATTTTTAAGAATACCTACTAAATCTCCTTTATTTGAATTGACCTAAACAGATAGAACCAGAACATGCCTCAAAGTTTCACGTAAATAAAGAAGGGAGCTCCCATTTTGGCATCTATTTTGAAGGTAACTAGAAACGGTGACTCAAGATATCTATAACATAAGAGCAGAGAGAGTGGGTGAACATGCTTAGGATATTGCTAAGCTCAGTTCTGATGCTTTTTTTATACTTACATTAAAATAAATCAAAATATTTTTGGATGTTGTCAGGTGTTATTGGTGTGGAAACAATAAAACAATAGGAGGTATATAAAGTAGTAAAAAAGGACTATGGGACCAGCCCTAGTCATAATCTAAATAATGGGAAATACAAGAAAACAAATGAACTGAAAACACGGAAAACACTCAACAGCAGCATTCCAATTGAAAGCGGCAAGTCTTACACTTTCTCAAACGATGGGAGCTTTTCCTGGTTCCGATACTAATGCAAGCACAGCATTTTCTTCTTTGTATGTATGGGAAAGCCAGCCCTTTTGAGAGTTAGAATGTCTTTCAAGACTACTGATTTAAATTTCAAACTCTTGATCATAGCTGGGGAGCAAAGGTTTTTTATCTTGGAATTGGAAATTGAGTTCTTTAGCTCTATACCAAGTGATAATATTAAGCATTTTGTTGTATCCACCATGCAAGCCAAGTTCCCCACTGTGCCTCCAAAGCCACAGTGAATGAACCATATTTGGATTTGCTTATCAGGAAGAGACATTTAGAAAGACAATGCACTTGTCCTGCAAGACTGAGATTCCTGATGCTTTTAGATAGGCCTGTGGAGAGCTGCAAAATGGGCCCTAAAATCAGGCTGACATGGTCGCTTAACACGCTTCACTGTGCTCTGTAGGCACAGGGAGTCTGTGGTGTCACCCACAGGCGGCTGATGGCAGCCATCACAATTAGAACTCGTGAAGCAAAAACACCAGGTGAGGATTTGCCATAGAAGAAAGAAAAGGCAGATGGAGGGAATTACCATAGCCTTTGACTATTAAGCTCTTTCATGCAGCTGGATGGCTGGCCAGGCCTGGCTGCATGAATGAGTCTGTAGCGCTATTTGCAGAAGTCTCGCCCTTCCTAAAACCAAGCCTCAAAGTGGCAGAGAGGGCAGAAATCCAATTCATTGGAAGAAGTAAAACCCCAGCCTATCTCCCATTATTTGGTAAGACAGGTAACAGTGTTTGTCTTAGAAAAATGTTTTTGTGTGGAAAATGACTTGGCAATCTTTTCATAGGAAGACCTCTGTAAACTTACGAGATATGACCTTGAAAGAGATTTGCTGAACTTTAATATGACTGGATTTTTTCCAACCTTTATGGGCTCTTGATTTTAAAATCTGCCTAACAAAAGCTCTGCCAGGAAAGCTGTTATTACAAAGATGCTTCTCAATAGGGAGAGGTGGGTTAATTGCAAGCTCTCCAGTAAAAATAAAGGAGGATTTTGAAAACAAGTGCAAATCTGACAAAATGTTCCACGTTGCTCTTATGGAAAAATGCTATGAGAGAGAAACATTTGAAATGGCAAAATGTCAAACATAAATAGATGCTATACAATGTGCTGGAAGAGGTTATGAGAGATTTCAGATTACTCATATGCAATTGCCAAACTGACCTTGATATGAATACAGAAATCCATTAGCAATCAAATTTTCAAACATAATTGTCAACTAAAAATATATACTTTTTCTTAACAATTTATGCTGACGGGATCTAGTTTAATACCACAGTCTAGACTTATTTATGTTTTTTTATCTTCTTTTCCACTGTATTGCCTTTCAGATTTAGCAAATATAATACACAGTGAAGAGCTGAACAGTCAATTGTGAATTTGGGGGAAAGATTTCTTTATAGCTTTCAATGACTTCTAGTGAAGTTTAAGTTCCATTTTTGAACCAAAACAAAAACCTAAAACATACACATGAATTTTTAAGTGCCCTTGTTTACAAGCAGTTGGGATGTTTCTTTTCTAACAAAGTTAATTGCCTTGACCTTAACGAAATGAAGAGAAATATCAATATTTATATATTTACGACTTAACATTTTTTAAATGTGATCAAGTGAATGGTTTGGGATTACTTTGAAAGTAAGATTTCATAAGACCATTTGAATGTGTTTAAAACACGTGCACATAAGCCAGAACGCAGTAGGGCAACACTGCCAAGAAACAGTTATCGTATAGACTAATAGACGTCTTTACCAAATCCATCAAAGAAATTACAGAGAAAATTGCATTTCTGTCCACGTGTCCTGAGAGTGGCAGTCCCTGGAGGACGCATGCCTTAATTTGGCTATTAAGTAAATGAATATTCTTGAGAATCCACAGAGTCAAGCAAAAACAACAGTACCCATAGCCTACTTTTATTTTAGTACTAGTCAGACTAGACATTTGTCTGTCTGATTTGAGCTTCATTTGGAAGCAATTAACTATTTTATATTAGATATAATAAGGGTCTCTAGTGCATGGACCACATTTTCCTGCATCAGTTGTTTAAGGCTTATTTGAGTAAAATTGCATTCACACTGAACAGAGCTCCAAATGATAACCAATTCCTTATTGTTTGGTGCTAATTCGTCTCTCATTTCTTAAAATGCATGGGGTAGGTGAAGGAAGTTAGGGACTAAGTGTAGACCAAATTACTTTACTTTTATTTTATTTTTCTGATATTTATGTTTAAGTATCAACATGGTCAAAAGTCACAGCAAGTAAAATAGTTTACACATTGTTTACAAATATCACCCCAGATGCCCAAATTTATCTTCATGTTTCATTTTGAAGAAAAAAATATGATTTGTATTTACTGTTTGGAGTTCAGATATTGCTATTATGAGTAAAATCAGGGGAGGTAAGGAACAAAATAAATATTTTACTTTTCCATTATTTCATTAAGTGTGAAAAAATAAGCACTTAATAGTGCTTATAAAATGTATCAGGTAACTATGGTAATCAAAACAATAAAGATTCTGGAATAAAGAGACCAGAAACTTGAGTGGCCAAGGGAGGCCTATATTTCTCACAAACAGCTATGCTGAAGACTTGATTATTTTATAAAAGTTGATGTGCCCACCATGCAGGTTATCTAGACCTTGAGTTTTAAAAAATGCTCAGTCTATGTTGACTCCCTTCCTAGGGTAACTGGTTCACTCCCTTTGGGTTTTCAGTGTATTCTATACATGCCCCTATTAAAGCATTTATCATGTGGCCATGCAATCCTCTATTTATAGACTCCTGTCTCCAACTAGACTCTTAGATTCTAGAGGACAGGACCCCAGGTTTTATTCATCTTTGAAACCCAGGATCAAGTAGAGTATCTGACAAAGAGCAAGTAGAAAAGGTAACTTGCCTGCAAATATCATTAGAAATTCCCATGGTGGAAGATCCTCGAAGAGGACAGAAGATGATCTCCCTTTTCCCACTCCATGAGCACAGACTAAGAAGAATTCAGTCCACTCTAGGAACATTTATTGATATTGGAAGCCTCTGAATGCCTGAATGTCATTGCCTAGAAAATGTTGAGCATTAACTAAGAAAGGCTCACTCTCTGGGGTTTAGATTAAAATGTCTGTGATGGGTGGATGAGCTTCTTTCCATTATCTTTGCTTCTCTAAGAAGTTTTTTCTTTGTTTCTACTCATAAGCAGTAAAATTTCCGTTTTTATTTCCCTTCCTCTCCTTAAGGATAGGAAGCATACTTTGTAAACTCCATTATCTTGGCGCTAACCGTGAAGAAACTTAAGAAATGATAATTGGTGATATGCACAATGCAATTAATTGCTGTTAGAGTTTGCTTCTAAAAAGCACCTTACTGCAGACACAATTTCTGAAAATGTTCTTAGAAAACACTCTCCATTTATAAAGCGTTCAGTAAATCAAATTGTTTTTCCTGGGTGGAGAGAAGTAGGCCACTTTACATACCACCTCGCCAGCATCCCAACAGTGTTCAAGCAATGCTTGCCCCTCTAAGCACCAAAATTTATAGCGGTGTAGAGTCTGCCAGAGGTGGAGCCCGTGGCTTGTATTCTGCTACCTACTGAGTAGGTATGATACGGTAAAAACGAAAAGGAAGGAGGCACTTTCTGCACCGTATTTAGGAAGTTCAGGGAGGCAGTGTTGGTGGGAGAACTGGATGGCTTTGTATTCAATGCTGGCTCCTTCTCTTATTAACTGTGTTTCCTTGGGCAAATTTTCCATTTGTGAAATTGGGATAATACTAGTAACCCTTCACAGAGGGTTGTTATGAAGATAAAGCAAGGTGACGTATGTAAAGACCTTTCCTCAGTGCTCTGCATAGAGCAAGTGTTCTTTAAGTGGTTGCCTTCGTGATGAGGAAGAAAATAAAAGATCTACCATTTATTATGCTCTTATTCGCCAACATAGTACTGGGTACTTAACATACATTATTAATAATAACCACCCAAGGTCAGAGGCAAATACGGGGATGATAAAGATTCAGATTTAGAAGTACATGATTCCCTAGTTAGTGCTTTCTCTAATTTAAAGAGGACAAGAGGGCTTGCCACATGGTAAAGGTAATTCTTATTTGTTACAGCATTCCTCAATACTTAGAAAATCCTTTGCGGTCAAAGCAGACTTATCGCTGTGCACTTTTGTGATGTCTTATGGTTGTCATGAGGTGCAATGACTGTTGTTGTCACATGACTGTGCACAGCAGACCATGTTTGTGTAGGTGACTGTTTAAAGTCACCTACTTTACCTGTTTAAAGTTTGTACGTACCAGCCTTAACAAGGACTATGTCATTTAACTGATCCGTGTTCATGTTCACGTGTGTATCTCTCTGAACACTAGAGGAGCAACTGAGCTAGTAGTTGGAATTGGATGAGATAAAAGTGCCCGGTTAGAACATTTTAGGAGTAATGTTTCCATAACTTGTCGAGCTGCCTTTTACTGTTATTTTGATTTTTGAGTTTGAAATAAAGCTATTTAAAAAATAATAATGATATAATTTTTTTCCTCCTAGATAGGGGATTTCTCTGAGAATTCAACTGTGTGCCCTATTCTCCCTCATGCTTCTCATGATTTGGCATAAGTACGGAATCACAAAAACAATACATACTGTCAGATAGTGTTTTTCATTCCCCTTCCCTTTCCGCCTCCCCCTTCCCTTCCTTTTCCTTTACTTGTAATGACCATTTCTTACGGTTTAACATAAGTATGGGATCACAAAGGTGAAATGATTGTCAGATAGAGTTTTCCCTTACATTGTGGAGTGCTTCATATCCTTCATTACATTAATTTATATCCAGGATTTTTAAAATTTATGCATGATGATGAAAAACACTTAAAACAGGTGTAATGGGGGCATTTTCGGGACTTGGGAATCATCTGAATGACATTACAATGACAGATACAGGCCATTATATATCTGGCCATTAGCTACAGAGTCTAATGAGAGAAAGCGTAAACTACAATGTAAACTATAGTCCATGCTTAGTGGCAATGCTCAAAATGTGTTTATCATTTGCAATGAATGTACCACACTGATGAAAGATGTTGCTAATGTGCGAAAATGTGGGAGATGCGGAGAGCAGGGCGTATGGGAACCCCCTATATATTCTCTGTAACATTTATTTAATTGAAGTATCTTTTATAAAAGGAAAAAAAGTGGGAAAAATCAGGTAAAAAAAAAAAGAAAAACACTTAATTCATGATTATTAAGGCCAATTGTTTGCCTCTTCCCATAATAAGACACCCTAAGACTATTCCACTTTACTCATAAACAAAATGTGTATGTGTGTATATGAGAGAGTGAGATAAGTGCACACGTTCATATATGAGAATGTGTGTAAACTCAAGGTTAAATCGGAATCAAGTTTTGTAGGTATGCCACTATTGGCTTACCTCTTCTTTGGGTTCTGAGCCAATGGGGACCATTAGGAGACAGTCTGAAAGCAGCAATGATCTGCTGGGGCAGAAGGGCCTGGCCCCAACCACTGGTCCATCTACAGGATTGCCATACCACCCTCTCTGGGGTCATTTCTTAAGATTTTAAAGATGCCTCCTTTTGCTTTAGAAAAACTAATTCATTTATTATCTGATTTATTGTCTAAATAGTTATCTAAATGAATTCATTTATTATCACCTGCTCATGGAACTGCTTATTTTTGCTCTACCTGCCATTCAAACCATCTCATGTTTCCAAATTCACTTGCATCCTGTCATTCAATATTCAGCTCAGAACTCTCTTGTTCTCTTAAGCCTTTTCTGACTAATTCCTCTTAATTTTTGTCACTCAGCACTTGGGCACATCCTCTCTGCATTTCCATCCTCATTTTATGCTCTATCATGAAGTATTTTGAATATTCATTTGTAATTTCATTTAATTATTTCAGGAGTACATATCACTTCTCCAAACACAATTTTGTTTTGTGTCTAAGGCAAGGTGATATATTTTCAGTCTAATTTTTAAGCAATTTATTTCCCACAGCTTTTAGACCCTATTACGATACCCCTTACACACTCAGCAAAAAGCATTAGTTGAATGAACTTAAAAATGGTGATATGGGCAATGGAGTAGAGAATATACACATTTTCTAAATCATCAATTATCGCACTAGGATGATTGTCTCTTGGCTTGAAATGGCATAGCCCTCATGATAAATTGGCAGGAAGTATCTATCTCGATTAAGGAAATATCCCCAATAAAAAAAAATAATACAAAAAACGAAGGGATTGAAAATTCAAAAACAGGGAACTTGATATCCAGGAATTCAAAAGAGAAAATAATAGGAAGGGACAAAATAAAAATAAGTGGAAATCTTTCCAATTCATTTCACAACGCTAAAATTACTATCAAACAAAAGCAAAACAGAGAGAAACAGAAACATGAAAACTCTTCACCAATCTCAGCTGTGAATATAAGGTAGAGAAACCATAAATCAAATATTAGCAAAGTGAATCCAGCCATATACTGAAAAAATGTTATGATTAAGTAGGTTTTATTATAGGAATGCAAGGAAAATGCACCCAGGTAATTTATTAATTTAATTTATATTGAGGAGTGTAAAGATAAAATCACATAATCATTTACAGAGCTCCTTCAAAAGCCTTTGACAAAACTCACCAACCATTTCAGATTAAAATAAAAACAAAAAAAATCTGTAAACAGGAAGACAAATTGTTCCTTAAGTAATAAAGGCCGTGTGTCAGAAAATGATAGTTTGCTTAGTAGTAAAATAATAGAATCATTCCCATTAGAGTAAAGAAAAAGACAAGGACAGCCAGTGTTGCAGCCTCTATTCTTTATAGTTCTCAATTTCCTAGACAGAGCAATATAAGAAAAATAAATTTGAGGTAGAAATATTGAATACCATACACACAATTAAATTTTTGAAAATGCCATTATTTTCTTAAAATAATCTGAGAAACTATTAGAAACAATAAGACTCAATTTTAATGCACTGTAAATGTGTTAAGAAAATAAATTGGTATAAGGAGTCTCATTTGTAGTAGGAACAATAATCACTACCACTAGTCTTGTTATACCCTTAAAAATTGTGTCAAATGGATCTGCACACCATTTTAGTAAAGATAGTCAATGTTTTAAAGAGATAACTTCTTTTCCAATTAATCTAAAATTTGAATGCCATTCTGATAAAAATTTCCTAACTTACTTTCGAGGTGGGAATAAAGACAAAATCATTCTGAAATTCATTTGGAAGAGGAACTGCAGGATAACAGCCATGAACAAAAAGAATAATGTGACTGTTGAGGGGAGAACTTCCCGTACCAGATTTTTTTTTAATTAAAAAATTTGTTTTAAGAATCTTTAGATTACATAAAATTTTTAATGTACAAAGATGTTTATTACAGCAAAATCCTTGGCACAAATTAATGCCCCAAAATAGGAAAGTGGCTAAGTAAATAATGATTTGTGAATTCATAAGATTAAATATAGTGCTGCTTTAAAACAGATTACAGAGAATTTTTAGATTACATAAATGTTACATCAGAAATATAGGGGATTCCCACATGCTCCATTCCCTGCCCCTCCCACGCTTTCCCACATCCTTCATCAGTGTGGTATGTTTCTTACAATTGATGAACACATATTTAAGTATTGCTACAAACCATGGACTATAGTTTTCATTATAGTTTACACTTTGCCCTGCACAATTTTATAGGTTTTGACAAACTATATAATGGCCGGTATCTGTCATTGCAATGTCACACAGGACAATTCCAATGTCTCCAAAATATCTCCATGTTACACCTATTCTGAATAGTGTGGTATTATCACAGGAATTGGTAACTAAAGTACAGAATTGAAGAGAGTAGTAAAAAAAAAATACAGGCATTTGGCATATGGATAAAGACATAGTTTAAATTAGGCAGAACTCTTCCTCTCTTGATTTATAAAATATATTAAATAACTAGTAAAGAGTTAACTGTAAAATATAGTAAAATAAAAAATAAGGGCATGAAATTGAAAATCGATACCAAAAGAACCCAAACTGATAGAAGAGAGAGTCCTGAACTCCATGTTAACCAGATATAGTCCAGTGTGATTGCTTTGTACAGTGTCAACTCAGCTAAGCTGGAACTGTATTTCCCAGAGTACCTGTCCCTGTAGGGTTCTATGTAGAATTGTCCAAAAGGGACATCTGAGCAAGGTTTGGAGGGTGAAAGTGAGCAGCAGCCTTTATTCTTCAAAATCATTGCAGTTAGGGGCAGTGACAAACATGCAAACGTGCTGGCAGATTCCAGCCTGCTCTTAGTCTTCCCTTCTCCATCTGGCTCTCCTCCCAGCTCCTAGCTCTGCTCATCAGCAGCAACCCCAAAGCCCATCCCAAGATGTACAACAAAAGCTCCCTAGATTGAGCCATCACTCTCCTTTATTTCCACCACAGCTGGTTGTGCCTGGCTTCGGAAGAGCCACTTTTCTCTCAACCTCCAACTCCTCCTTTCAGACTCTCATATCCTCTACTCCTCCTTCAATTATACAGGGCCTTATTCCATAATAAACCCCATATTCCATACTACTCATAGTAATTCAGCTTTCCTGATTGAACCCTGACTCATACAACTAGTGGAGACCTCTACAAACCTGAGGGTGGCTTTAGAGTGAGGAGCTCTTCGATGAAAAAAAAAAATATTACAGGAACAAAGATAGTTTTATTCAGAGAAATGAATGATGCCTACCTGAGCTGGATTTATTTTAGCAGTGAGGACATGAAATAAACAACATGATCCAGCTCAAAGCAAAGATTCTGACTCTTCTCTACTGGTCTTGCTGCAGATGTCTAAATAGAGGAAGATAAAAGACTTACTTCTGGATCAAACTCTAACTTTCAAGACAAAAGTGACCAATGAAGTAGAAGCAATGGAATCTTAAGAAAAAGGGGCCGTATCATCAGAAAGACACTGGGAGCCAAGGAGGCGGGGCAGGATCAGATGTGGGGCCTATATGCCAGGAAAACCTTTTATTTTTAATTAGATAAAAGATTGATGAGCTTCCCAGAAAAAAAAAAAAAAAGAGGACACTTTCAAAAATGGAGTTCTCACAATAAAATAAAAAATATTATACTTTGCTTACAACAAAAGTATTAACACTAGTATAATGGTGTATAAATAAATGAACTTTGATTTAAACTAAGGATAAGAAAAACCTGTTCGATAGGTGGTTGTGAGTTGTGATGAAGGCAATAGACTTGAGGCTATCCATTTTCTCTGAATTTCTGTATGATATTTAGAAATTCACTTAACTTCAGGAAAACTCAGATTCTTATCTGTAAATGTGGAGAGTTAATGCATATGTAACAGACATTTTTTCAGGATTAAATTAGGTAATGTATGTGATGATTCTTGATAAATTGCTATAAACTTATACACAAGTATTACTAAAAGAAATATTATGCAAAATAGGGTATATGAGTTATAAGAACAGATATTTTTCAGGGGTTTATTATCAGTTTGAATGAAAATAAAAATAAAATGCAGTTCTCAAATGGAGCCAGGTATATAATAAAATTGTTGAATGAATGATTTTTTTTCTTCTCTGACTGAGGATTCCTTTAAAGAGAACTTAGTTCCAGCATTAAGTGAAGAGAACATAAAAGAGTTTAAAGTGTTTAATTCTAAGTATGCTATCCCAAACTGGTTTTAGGGCATAATGATAATTTGCTAGGGAGGTTATGCATTAGTAACTAGTAATCTCTGAGGAACTACGTAGATGTTGGGTGATGTTGAGTGGGGCAACTATCATGATTTCCAAAGGAATAAGGAAGGACTATAGGAAGATAGCAGAGCAGGAAGCTCCAGGAATCAGTCTTCCATCAGAACAACTATTAAATAGGCAGGAACTATCTGAAGCAACTATTCTGAAACTCTTGAGCCCAGTAGAACACTGCACAGCATTGAGGGGAGAGTGACAGGAAGAAGCTGGTAAATAACAGTAAGTAAAATGCCCTCTCTGCATGGCAGTTACCATCACTACATCCCTACTCGTGCTGTAGGCAGTAGTAGGGTCCAGCCCCTGGCATGGCTTGCTGATGAC
>PVKH010037282.1:0-11478 GCA_004027955.1 Chaetophractus vellerosus | reverse complement strand
TTACCAAAACATTTTCTTCATCCCAAACAGCAGACCATGTTAATACATATTAAATACCCATTACCTACCACCACTCTTGTCCATGGTAACTTGTATTCTAGGTTTTTACATTATGAATTTGCATATTCTTATAATTTTTTATAAATGAGATAATAAAATATTGGTCCCAGGTTGTCGGGCTTGCAGTTAATAGGTTCTTTTTTTTTTTTTTTTCTCTAATTTTTTATTTATTTTTTATATATCTATGTACATTTTTAGGATTCATTGATTACACACATGTTACACAGAGATTCCAGGAGTACCCATATGCCATCCCCCACCCCTCTTTCAGGGATCATTTCTATAGTTGGTTACTTTTCCATATTTTAAATGGTTTGTTAGGATTTTTATTTTTGAGGTGTAGGATCTCATTACATATGCATGATATTTGGCTCCTATCAGATATATGGTAGTCAAATATTTTCTCCCAATGGGTAGGCAGCCTTTTTATTTTCTTGATAACATCCTTTGAAATGCAAAAGTTTTTAATTTTGAGGAGATCCCATTTATCTGTTTTCTTTTGCTGCTCATGCTTTGGATGTGAAGTCCATGAAACCATTGCCTATTACAAGGTCCTGTAGATGCTTCCCTACATCATCCTCCAAGGTTTTTAGTGTCTTGGCTCTTATATTTAGTACTTTGATCCATCTTGAGTTGCTTTTTGTATATGGTGTGAGATGGTGTTCCTCTCTCATTTTTTGCATATGGACATCCAATTCTCAATGCAGCAATTTTTGAAGGGGCCATTTTCTCCAAACTGTGTGGGCTTAGTGGCCTTGTCAAATATCAGATGACTGTATGTGCGAGAATGTATATCAGAACTCTCAATTCAGACCCACAGGTCATTGTTTATATCCTTGTGCCAATACCATTCATTTTTCACCATTGTAGCATTGTAGTATGTTTTGAAGTCAGGGAGTGTGATACCTCCAACTTCATTTTTCTTTTTCAATATGTCTTTGGTGATTCGGGGCCACTTACCTTTCTAAACAGAGTTTATAGATAGTTTTTCCAATTCCTTAAAAAATACAGTGTTGATTTTTATTGGGCTTGCATTAAATCTGTAGATTAATTTGGGTAGGATAGACATCTTGATGAGGTTTAGTCTTCATATCCATGAACAGAGAATATTCTTCCATTTATTTAAGTCTTCTAGATTTCCTTTAACTATATTGTGAAGTTTTCTGCATATAAATCCTTTACATCTTTAGGTAAATTTATTCCTAGGTATTTGATTCTTTTTGTTACTATTGTAAATGGTATTTTTGTCTTGATTTCTTCCTCAGCTTGCTCATTATTGGTACACAGAAATGCTACTGATTTTTCAGCATTGATCTTATAGCCTGTGATGTCACTAAACTCCTTTATAAGTTTTTGAAGCTTTGTTGTAGATTTCAGGGGCTTTCTACATATAGCATCATGTCATCTGCAAATAATGAAATTTTTCCTTTTTTTTTCCAATTTGGATGCCTTTTATATCTTTTTCCTTGCCTCTGTGCTTGATGAAGTACTTCTAAGACAATGTTAAATAAGAGTTGTAAAAGTGGGCATTCTTGTCTTGTTCCCAATCTCAGAGGGAAGGCTTTAAGCATTTCACCATTGAAGATGATGTTAGCTTTGGGTTTTTCATATATACCCTTTATCATGTTCAGAAAGTTTCCTTCTATTCTTATCTTTTGCAGTGCTTTTTTTTTCAGGAAATGCTGCTATATTTTGTCATATGCTTTTTCTGCATGTATAGAGATGATCATGTCATTTTTTTCTTTCAATCTGTTTATGTTGTGTTTTACGTTGATTGATTTCTTATTTTGAACTATCTTTGCATACCCGGGATGGAACTCACTTGGTCATTGTGTACAATGCTTTTAATATGTTGTTGAATGCGATTAGCAAGTATTTTGTTGAGGATATTGGCACCTAGGCTCATTAGAGAAACTGGTCTGTAATTTCCCTTTCTTCTGGTATCTTTGTTTAGCTTTGGTATTAGGATACTGTTGGCATCATAGAATGAGTTAGGCAATGTTCCTTCTCTTTCTATTTTTTTTTGGAAGAGCTTAAGCATAATTGGTATTAGCTCTCTCTGGAATATTTTGTAGAATTCAGCTGTGAAGCCTTCCAGTCCTGGGCTCTTCTTAGATGGGATGTTTTTGATGACAGAGTCTATTTCTTTACTTGTAATTGGACTGTTTAGTTCATCAATTTGTTCTTTCATCAGTGTAGGCTGCTTGTGAGTTTCTAGGAATTTGTCCATTTCCTTAAATTATCATTCTTGTTTTCATATAATTTTTCAATGCATCCTCTTATGATACCCTTTATTTCAGAGGTGTCACTAGTGATATCCCCTTCCTCATTCCTTATTTTTGTATTTGCATCTACCCTCTCTTTTTCTTTATTAGTCTGGCTAAGGGTTTGTCAATTTTATTTATCTTCTTGAAGAACCAGGTTTTGGTTTTGTTTATTTTTTCTAGTGCTTTCTTTGTTTCTATTTCATTTATATCTACTCTAATCTTTGTTATTTCTTTCTTTCTCCATTTTTAAAGGTTATTTTGTTGTTGTTTATCCAATTCTTCCAGGTGTGCAGTTAATAATTCAATTTTAGCTCTTTCTTCTTTTTTAATATATTCATTCCTAGCTATGAATTTCCCTCTCAGTACTGCTTTGACTGCATCCCATAGGCTTTGATATGTTGTGTTGTCATTTTCATTTGACCCACTGTTTGTCCAAGAGTATGTTGTTTAATTTCCCTATCTTCATACCTACTCTAGTTCTCTGGCACTTAGTGATTTCCAACTTCATTCCATGTGGACAGAGAAATTACTTTGTATAATTTCAATCATTCTGAACTTCTTGAGAGTTGTTCTGTGGCCTAGCATGTGGTCTATCTTGGAGTATGATCCATGTGCACTTGAGAAGAATGTATATCCCACCATTTTAGGTGTAGTGTTCTGTATATGTCTATTAGGTCTAGGTCATCTAATGTATTATTCAGAAGCTTTGTTCTTTACTGATTCTCCATCTAAATGTTCTGTCCAATCATGATAATGTTGAATTAAAGTCCCCCACTATAATTGTAGAAGCATTGTTTTTCCACTTAGTTTTCCCAGTGTTTGCCTCACAGATTTTGAGGCACCCTGAATGGGTGCATAAATATTTGATTGTTCTCTCTTCTTGAAAGATTACTCCATTTACTAATATATAGTGTCCATCTTTGTCACTTAAAATTGTTTTGCATTTAAAGCCATTTTGTCCAATATTAGGATAGCTAACATGCCCTTTTAAAGTTATTGTTTGCTTATAAAATTGTTTTCCAGCCATTCAATTTCAGCATCCTTGAATCCCTGGGTCTAAGGTGGGTTTCTTGTAGATAACATATAGATGGGTCATATTTCTTTATCCATTCTGCCAATCTGCATCTCTTGACTGGGGAGTTTAATCTGTTAACATTCAGTGTTATTACTCTCAAAGAGTTTCTTACATCTGCTATATTTCCTTCTTTATTTATTTATGTCCTACGTTGTTTTACTTCTCTTTTTGTCTTTTTAGTTGTTTTTACACTCTCCTACAACTCTCTCTCTCCTGTTTTTTTTCCTTTCATCATTCAGAGCTTCTTTTAGTATTTCTTGAAGTGCAGGTTTCTTATTGGCATATTCCCTTAATTTCTGTTTATCTGTGAATATTTCGAACTCTCCGTCATTTTTAGTGCCAGCTTTGCTGGATAGAAAATTCGTGGCTGAATGTTTTTCTTTTTGTACCTTGACTATATCATACCACTGTCTTCTTGCCTCCATGGTTTCAGCTGTAGAATCAGCACTTAATCTTATTGTGCTTACCTTGAATGTAATGGTTCTCTTTTCTCCTGCCACTTTGAGTATCTTTGGGGTGTACTGTGCTTCCCGGATATATACATCCATCTCCTGTGATACGGTTGGGAAATTTTCAGCCATTATTTCCTTCAAAACTCCTTCTGTTCCTTTTCCCTTCTCTTCTCCTTCTAGAATGACTATAACACATATGTTTGTACATTTTGTGTTATCGATTAAATTCCTGAATCACTGCTGAATTTTTTCTTTTTTTTTATTTATTACATATCCCCCCCCTTTCTGCTTGCTCTTGCTGTGTGTCCACTCTTGTGTGTTTTTCTATGTCTGCTTCTTTTCTACCCCCGTATTTGTGGCGATGTGCCGAGTCAGCCCTCCGCAGCGGCGGCTCGCTCCATTCGAGGGTGACTCCATTCCGTTTTCACGGGTGGCTCTGCTCCATGTTTTGTGGGCAGCAGTCCTCCATGTTTTTTGCAGGCTGCCTGGCTTCCGTGGTTCACAGGCGGCAGCTCTGCTTTTCACGGGTGACCTTGCCATGCCTGTGGGGGCTCTGCCCTGCCTGTGGTGGCTTTTTGCCTTGCCCACGGCAGCTCCGCCCCACCCACTGCAGCTTGCCCTTCTCAAGGCTGTCTGCCCGCTCAGAGAGGCCCCAGGGAACCGAACCTGGGGCCTCCCATGTGGTACCCCAGTGCATTCTTATCCACTGAGCTATCTAGCTTGGCCCCAATTTTTTCTAGCTGTTAATCTATCTGTTCTACTCTCTGTTTGATTTCAGATGTACTATTTTCCACATCACTAATTCTTTCTTCTGCCTGTTCAAATCTGTTGTTATGTGAATCCATCATCTTTTTTATTTCTTGAATTTTACTATTCATCACCATCATATTCATTATCTTTTTATGTATGTTTACAATTTCTTCATTATGTGTTCCCAGTGACTTCTTAATAGTCTTAATCTTTTCCTTCACTTCATTAAGTTGGTCCATGATATTTGTTTGGACATCTTTGATTAGCTTTTCAATGTTCTGCATCTCTTCCTAGTTTTAATTTGTTCATTGGACTGGTCCATGTCTTCCTGTTTCTCAGTATGGTTTGTAATTTTTTGTTCCCCTCTGGTCATCATTTTATCTTGATGGATTTATTCATTTGATTAACTTCTCTCTCTACTCTAGAGTTTTATTTAGCTTATTGTTCTTTGTGTGTGTGTTAAGTTTTCTCTTTGATACTTTCTTCCTCTTGCTGTATTTCCCTGCTTTTTTCTATGTTCCCTTGAAGGGAAAAAAATAGGGTCAGGGGAATTGAAAGGGGTAAGAAAGGAAAAAGGATAATAGTACTATGTATAAAAATTAGAAGAAGGGCCGTATCACACTTAGTAAACTAAATATTTAACTAATGTAGGCAGTGTAGAGTAATAGTGGGAAAAAGTGGAGTGCCTATAATGGAATGGGGAATCCAATAGAGAAAAAAATAGGCAATGATTTATAAGCCTAGATTGATGAGGAGAGAGAAAGCTAATAAAGAGAAGGCTGAAAGAAAAATGCTAATACCAAAAAAGACAGAAAAGAGAACAGAATAGACAAGATAGAACTTGACACCTGTGAAGTTGAGGAGAATTAAAAAAAAGGTGGAATGTAAGAACCACAACAGATAGCTGAAGGTAGAAAGATGAAGGAAGGAGAAGAGATAGCACTGATGTAGGACCTCAGATAATCCCTAGGACCCTTCCCCCTCAGGAATGTAGGGCTCCTTTTAACTGAGAAGCCTATTCCTGTCCTTGAAGCTGCTGATAAACCCTCCCACCCAGAGCTTCTCAGAACCTGCATCATTGCTTTCTGGGTAAATCGGGGGAGGCTCCCTCCCAGCCGGGGCTTCTCAGAATTTGCAACACAGCCACCGTCTGCCTCCCTTTCGAAACCTGCTTAACCTATCAGCTGAATGCTTCCCCCTGCCCTTGGTAATGCTTATAAATCCTGTAACTGCCTTGAGTCAGGGTCCATGGCATTGACCATATTCAAGAAGCGTGGACCCTGGCTCAAGCTAGCAATAAAGCTCCCTTTTGCTGTTGCATTGCCATTGTGGTCTCATCCTTATGCCTGGGGATCTGAAAATGGGCACAATATTTGGGGGCTCATCCAGGATCCCCATTGTTTGGATTGACTACCAGCATCAACATAAGGGAGTCATAGCCTGGGGATATTTTAAGGAAGCTGGCTGGCAGGGACCCCTTAGCTTGAGAGGCCTGCCAGAACTGAGAGGGATTAGAGGCCCCTCCACCAAGCAGACATGCTGGCAGGACAAGGTTCCCTTATCACAAGGGGCCTGCCGGAACTAAGAGGCTCCTCCACTCCAAAGAAGATAGGAGGACATGGTAGTTCTCTCTAGCTGGATGGGTCAGTTGACACCCTTTGGGAGGATCCAAGAGCCAATTGCATTAGGGGTGAGAGTGAGTGAATGAGTGAGTGGCTGTATGGTCAATCTCTGTTTGTCTTGTCTTATCTTCCTCTAAGGGAGTCTGTCTTTGTGCTTTTGTCCTGTGTGTCATTCTTCTGTGTCCGTTAACCCCTTTTCTTCTAAACTTTGCCATGGGACAGAGCAGATCTACCCCTTTGGCCCTAATGGTAAATCACTTCTCTCAGTTCTGAGGCTGAGCACATGACCTGTCACTCCAAGTAAAAAAAGAAAAGCTAATTACTTTTTGTTCTGCAGAGTGGCCGACTTTTGGAGTGGGCTGGCCCAAGGAAGGAACCTTCCAGCTAGATGTTATTGAGAAAATCAAAGAACATGTTCTAGATCCAAGACCACATGGACATCTGGACCAAGTGGCATACGTTGTGGTCTGGTACTACTTAGTTATAGACTACCTTCTCTGGCTTAAACCTTTTGTCCACAGGACTCCAATCCCAACCATGGTGACTGGGGTAACTCATTCAAGCCAGGTGAAGCCAGGGCCCCCCACAGCCCCTAAGGTCCTCCCCAACTCCTCCTCAATGTCTCTCAATGATCACTACTTGCAACCTCCATATGCTCCTTGGCCTCTTCAACAGCCTGCATCATCCCCTCAACCACCGGCAAGCCCAAATCAATCTTTGCCGATGGGACCAGCTTTCAGGACCTGGGGGAGGGGGAGGCCCAAGCACTCTCAAGGGCCTGAAGGCCCTTCATCCTCAACTGAAGGGCTATACCCTGTACGGGCCTTTGGCCCAGTCCACCCAGGGGGCCAATGAGCCTTCCAATATTGGCCTTTCTCATCCAATGACCTTTACAATTCCCCCATTCTCTAAGCAACCTCAAAAACTTATTTCCTTAATTAAATCTATTCTTTTTATACATCATCCCACTTGGGATGACTGCCAACAGCTTTTACAGATCCTCTTCACTATGGAAGAATGAGAACGCATCCTCCTGAAAGCCCGAAAGAATGTCCCAGGTGTGGATGGGCACCCCACCACTCAGCCCAACCTCATTGATGAGACATTCCCCTTGACTCATCCCAATTAAGATTTTAAGCAACCTAAAGGTAGGGAGCATCTCCATGTCTATTGCCAAACTCTGATGGCTGGCCTCCACACGGCAGCTAAAAAGCCCACTAATTTGGCCAAGGTAAACCTAGTAAGGCAAAGACAAGAGGAAAGTCCAGCAGCCTTCCTTAAAAGGCTCCAAGAGGCTTTTAGGCAATATGTGCCTATGGACCCTCAGGCAGAGGCCAGTCGAGCAGCTGTGATATTAGCCTTTGTCAACCAGTCAGCCCCAAATATTTGAAGGAAGCTCCAAAAGATAGACGGGTTTGGAGATCAGACTATACCCGACCTCTTAAAGATCGAAAAAAAAGGCGTTTAATGGGAGAAAATCTCCCGAGGAACGAGCCGATCACATCAAATTAGAAGAAAAGGAGTTCAGAGTGAAACAGGACAGATGTAATCAAAAAGAGCTAGCCCACATTTTCTATTCAAGAACTACAGGGGCCCCAGCTCGACCCCACCCTAACCAAGGGGATAAAAAATGCTGCTTTTACTACAAAGAGGAAGAACATTAGAAGCGACATTGTCCCAAATTATGGGGGGTAGTGCATAGTACCAAAAAAGGAGAGCAGCCTCAAATAAAGTGCCAGGACCACCGGCCTTCTCCCTCAGCCCCCGCTCGAGTTCTATGGGCTGAAGAGGACAGCGATTAAGGGAGTCAGGGCTCGGCTCCTTTCCCCGAGTCCTGGGTAACCCTTAGAATGGAGCGGAAGCTGATTAGATTTATGGTAGACACAGGGGCACAATTCTCAATCCTCACGAGTCCCACCAGGCCAATGTCCCCTAAGATGAGCTGGGTTCAAAGCACCACCAATACCAAATAATATAAATAGACTACCAACTGCCAAGTTAATTTAGGCTCTAAGCAAATCACTCATTCCTTCCTAGTTACTCCAGATTGCCCAGCCCTTCTCCTGGGGAGAGATCTTCTCCATAAGGCCAGAGCCCATATTCTTTTTGAGAAGGATCACATTAAAGGGATGGATGGGACAGGGGAACCCTTCCATGTTTTAAACATAACACTGCAAAATAAATATTGGCTACACCAACCACCCCCATCCCCGGGCATTCCAGACCATGTGCAATCATGGCTAACCCAATTTCCCCAAGTTTGGGCCAAGCTTGCCGATGTGGGACTAGCCACCCTCCAGCCACCTGTGGTGGTCACCCTTAAACCAGGAGTGGCCCCAGTCCAAATTCAACAATACCCCATGAGCCTGGCAGCTTTATGAGATATTGCCCCCCACATCAACAGACTCTGGGCAGCCAAGATCCTCACTCCCTGTCATTCCCCCTAGAATACCCCTCTCCTCCCCATCCAAAAACCAGGAGGGCAAGATTACAAGCCAGTCCAAGACCTCCAAAAAGTAAATAAGAAAATTATGGACATCCACCCAACAGTCTGTAACCCTTACACCCTCTTGAACACTCTTCCACCACAGGCAGACTGAAATACCACTCTAAATTTGAAGGACACATTTTTCTCACTGCCTCTTGCTCCTACCAATCAAAAAATATTTGCGTTTGAGTGGTTCATTGAGGAGACCCAAACAACTGGCCAATTGATGTAGACAAGGTTGCCACAAGGGTTTAAAAACTCACCCACCCTGTTGAATGAAGCACTGGTCCAAGACCTACAAAAATTTCAGGCAGCCCATCCCAAGGTAACTCTTTAACAATACATAGATGATTTATTGCTGGCAGCCACCTCCCAACAAAAATGTGAAGATGCCATGGCAGACATACTCCAAACACTGGGAGACCTTGGCTACAAGGTCAGTGTGCATAAAGCTAAAATTTGTAAACAAGCTATAATATACCTAGGATATAAAATCCAAAATGGGAAGCGATGGCTAACTCAAGCCATAAAAGGGACTATCTTACAAATTCCCATTCCACGGTCTCCAAGACAATTGCGAGAGTTCCTGGGGACTATAGGTTACTACAGGTTATGGATCCCAAGGTTTGCTAAATTAGCTCAGCCTCTGTATGAGGGGTCTAAGGAATCTGCCAACTGGGAGTGGACCCCCTATATGGATGGAGCATTTGATGGCCTTCAAAAGTCCTATTGCAATCTCCCGCCCTCACACTCCCTAACCCTACAAAAGACTTCCAGTTGTTTATAAATAAATGCAAGGGAGTAGCAAAGGGAGTTTTAACACAACAGTTGGGCCTATGGGAATGGCCAATAGCCTACCTCTCCAAACGATTAGACCCCATTGCTTCTGGGTGGCCTGCCCGCCTCCGGATCATTGCAACAACCACCTTACTTATCAAAGATGTGAATAAACTAACTTATGGCCAAAACATTCAAGTTACCACCCCACATACAATAGAGGAGATCCTACAACAACCTCCAGGAAAATGGCTGTCCAATGCCTGCCTAGCCCACTACCAGGCCTTGATGTTAGATGCCCAACACATAAGTTTTCGAGTCACCTCTGCTCTAAATCCAGCCATACTCTTGCCGGTTCTGGACTTGGCTGCCCCAAAACATGACTGTTCCCAAATTTTGGCAAAAACCACCATGGTGAGACCTGACCTGCACGACTGCACCCTGGCCAACAATGACCTCACTTGGTTCACAAATAAAAGCAGCCTAGTCCTTGACGATAAGTGGTGCACCAAGGCAGCCATTGTCAATGACAAAGGAGAACCTATTTAGTCCTCATCCCTTCCCGAGGGCACCTCTGCCCCAAAAGCCAAGTTGATTGCATTGGTCAAGGCCCTATGACAAGCAAAAGGTAAGAGACTTACTATATATATGAATAGTCGTTATGCTTTTGGGACCTTGCATGTCCATGCCCCCATCTACAGAGAAAGGGGATATGTCACAGCCGAGGGCAAAAACATTAAAAACCTCACAAAAATAAAAAATCTCCTTGCAGCCATGTGACTCCCCAAAGCTGTTACAGTCATACACATCCCTGGGCACCAGTGAGGTGATAGCTTAGAGGCAAAGGGGAACCATGCCACTGATGAGACAGCCTGACAAGTGGCCTTAAAAACTTCTTCTACTTTAACACTCCCCTTAATGTTAAATGTGCCACCGAGCCCACAATACTCCCCCCAAGATATAAACTAGATTACCCACCATGGCGGCTCCAAAACTAGTGACTAATACAAAGATATCTAAAGAAACGTCCTCCTGCCACAAACTTTAGGCCAATACTTAAGCACTCAGCTCCACCAATTCACCCACCTTGGTGACAAAAAAGTATTCCAGCTCCTACAAAAAGGCAAGCTACACTTCTGAAGGAAATTGGCCTTCCTCCAAGGCCTAGGTCATGACTGCTGCATTTGTCAACAAATGCACCCTGGCAAAGTGACAGGGCAACACCCTAGGGTCCGCATAAGAGAGGAAAGGCCCTATCAACACTAAAAAATGAACTTCACAAAGGTAAGGCACAAAAAATATGGGTATAAATATCTGCTAGTTATGGTTGACACTTTCTCGGGGTGGCCAAAGGCTTTTCCTACCAAACAAAAAACTGCTGCCATCATGGCAAAAAAGCTCCTAAAGAAAATAATGCCCCAGTTTGGCATGCCGGCGTTGATAGGTTTGAATAATGGGCCCGTGTTCATCAGCCACATTGTCCAAGTGTTGTTCTCTGCTCTGGGGACCAATTGACATCTACATTTTGAGTATAATCCTCAGAGTTCAAGACAAATAGAGATGATAAATAGGTCTGTTAAGGAGGATTTAACTAAATTGGCCCTTAAAACTGGCATAGACTAGGTGACTCTCCTTCCTCTGGCCCTCTTTCAGGTCAAAAATACCCCCTACCTTCACTCTCTTACTCCTTTCAAAATCTTATACGGGTCCCTGCTGCCTCTCCTGCCACTCCCCCAAAACCCTTCCCCAATAACAAGTATAACAAATACCCATCTAACTTAGCAAAAATGGTCAGCGCGTTAGCCAAAGTCCATCAAGAGGTCTGGCTCCTAGTCCGAGAAACCCACAAAGCACAGCTAACCCCACAAGCCCCTCATAGATTTAAGCTGAATGATTAGGTTTGGGTAAAAAGGCACAAAAGAGCCTCCTTAGAACCTAAATGGAAGGGTCCTTATGTTGTCCTTCTTATAACCCCCACTGCCCTTAA
>PVKH010037281.1:0-11486 GCA_004027955.1 Chaetophractus vellerosus | reverse complement strand
CATCAGTCTTTCATCGGAGCAAACTCATCGAGGACCCTTCATCAGTCTTTCATCGGAGCCCCTGGCTTGCAGCCTGCCAGCGGAACCTGGACTTGTGTATCCCCACGGTCACGTGAGAGACTCTTATAAAATCTTATATTTTTAACAGAGATCTCGTGTTGATTCTGTTTCCCGAGAGAACCCTGACTAGAACAGTAACCTTAAAGTTTTGAACTATCAAAAGAACAATTAAAAATCATCAAAAGTTTTTAAATAAGTAGGCAGCATAGTCAGATTTTTGTTTTTGAAAGATCAATCTTGGACTTCTGGTCAACCAAGAGGGCAGTGTAAGGTGCTCCAGGGAACTGTCTCCTCTCAAAATCTTTGCATAGCTAACAAAAATTAGCAGAGCCTTCTTCCCCAAATTCTGCAAAATAGTAAAAGGGTTGCAGTAAGTGTTTGGGCAAGTGCCAAATCAAGAATCAACAGCTTGAAAAATGGTAGGTGTAGCTTGTGGTGCCCTTGCTACCCCCTCCTCCAACCTCCACAGTGCACTATGGAGTCAGCTTGCACTTCTATGGTGGGTCCCTGGCCTTCTTCCAGAGGGAGCAGAGTAACCTCTATGTGCATATGAGATGCCAGTATGTCAGTCCCAATCTGTCAGGTGGCAGCCTGAAAAAATGAATCAGGAAATGCATGTCTGGTTCATACTGCAAGAATTTGCCCTACATACCAAAGCAGCTAGGGACATCTAAAACTGTGTAAAAAAGAATACAGTAAAAGCAGTCTAAGGTGAAAGGCTACCTGCATTAAGTCATAAAATAGAGCAGACAAGAGAGGGTGAAAATCTATTTCAAAGGGAATAGAGGAGTCATTTAAATTCCAATAAACTGGAAATTCCTAAGACCAGAGAAGCTACAAGTCCAGGACAAGAAGCAGGCTCAGTGAAGAACCAGATAAAACAGAGAGAACCCTGAATTTTGCATTTGCCTTCGGCTGGTTTCTTAATAGAAAGGCTAAGCTTTGCAAGAAATCACCACCTAAAGCAGAGAAAATTTTCAGAGATTGTAAAAAGTGTTTTTTTTGCTTTGATTTGTTTGTTTTTGTTAGCCCCTAGTGCTCAAGGAAATCTCTGTCATATCAGTAGCTAGGTACAAACTTTAGGAACAGACAGATCAGTGACTAAATCCCAGAGTTAACAGTTTAAAAAATATTAAAATATACAGAGTGCAACACAAAATCACAAGACAGACAAAGAAACAGGAAATGATAACCCATCCCAGGAACAAGATAAAAATTGAGAAACCATCAATGAAGGGAGCCAGACTTTGGGTCTACCAGACAAGCCTTAAAAAATGATCCTCAGTATGCTCAAGGAGATAAAAGAAATACAGAGAAAGAGCTAAAGGTTATGAAGAAAATAATGAATTAACAATATGAAAATTTCAATAAGAGATAGAAAATATTAAAAAGAACCAAATAGAACCATTGGGTTTGAAGACCACAATACCAGAAATGAAAATTCCCTAGAGAGTTTAAACATCAGATGGGAGCTTGCAAATGAAAGAAAGAAAACATGATCTCAAAGGCAGGACAATTGATATAATTCAGTCTGAGGAGCAAATAGAATAAAGAATAAGAAAAAGTGTGTAGAGCCTAAGAGCCCTGTGGGACACCTTGAAGCATGCCAATATATATGTTAGGGTTGTCCCAGATGAAGAATAAATAGAGAAAGGGGGAAAGGAGTATTCAAACAAATTATGGCAGAAAAATTCCCAAATTTAATGAAAGACATTAATATACACATTCACAAAGCCCAACAATCCCTAAATAGGATAAATTAAATAGAACCATGCCCAGACACATAGCAAACACACTGTTCAAAGTCAAGGATAAGGAGAGAATTCTGAAAGTTGCAAGAGAAAAACAATGAGTTATGTACAAGAGAATCCCAATAAGATTAAGTCTCGATTACTCATTAGAAACCATGGAGGCAAGAAAACAATGCGTTGAAACTTTAAAGCAAGTACTGAAGAAAAAAAGTTGACAATCAAGAATTTTATAGCTGGGGAGAACGTCTTTTAAAAATGAAGAAGAGATAAAGACTTTCCAAGGTAAAGAAAAGCTGAGAGACTTTGTTACCACTCTATCTGCCTTATAAGCTCTGCAAAAGGAATTTTTTAGACTGAAAGGAAAGGACACTAGACAGTGGATCAAAGTGGTATAAAGAAATAAAGATCCCTGGCTAGGTACATTTAGGTAATTAGAAATTCAAGTATTATTATATATTCTTGTTATGTAACTCCACTTTTTACTTCTTACGGGTTCTGAAATAAAAATGCATAAAAATGATAAATCTATGGTTTTGGACTTACAATGTAAAAAGATATAATTTGTAACAACTACAATAAAAGACAAACTTTTTGCTAGATTGACAAAGAAAAAAAGAGGGCACAAATAATCAGAAATGAAAGAGGGGAAATTACTACAAACCCCACAGACATAAATGGAATTTTAAGGGGATACTATGAACATATGTATACCAAAAAAATTAGATAACCTACATAAAATTTATAGAAACCCACAAACTACCTAAACTGACTCAAGAAGAAATAGAAGATCTCAGCAGATAAATAACTAGTAAATAGATGGAATCGGTAATGAAAACCTCCCAGCAAACAAAAGCCCATAAATTGACTTATTAACAGGAGAATTACTAAGAAATCCAGGGCAAATTGACACCAATCTTGCTCAAACTCTTCCCAAAAATTGAAAAATACAATAAAATACTAGTAAAATGAGTCCAACAGCACATTAAAATAACTATATACCATGATAAAGTGGGATTTCTCCTGGGTATGCAAGGGTGGTTCAACACAAAAAAATCAGTTAATGTAATACACCACAACGTACACATGATCATCTCAATTGATGCAGAAAAGGCATTTGGCAAAATATGGCACTTTCTCTTGTTAAAACACTCAGAAAATTAGGAATAGAAAGAAATTGCCTTAAAATGATAAAGGGCAAATAAGAAAAACCTACTGCTAATGGCAAATGCAATGGTGAATGATTGAATGCTTTCCCTGTGAGATTAGGACCAAGAAAATGTTTACAATATCAACTAAAAGTATCTAATATCTAGGAAAAATATATATGAAATGATGTAAAGGACTTTTACACAGAAAACTACAAAGCATTGCTAGAAGAAATCAAAGAAGACCTAAATAAATGGAAGGACATTCCATGTTCATGGATTGAAAACCTAAATATTGTTAAGATGTCAGTTCTACCGAAAGTGATTTACAGATTCAACACAATTCCTACAATTTGAAGAACTAGATTGAAAAGCAAGAATGAAGTAGGAGGACTCACAGTTCCCAATCCTAAAACTAATAACAAAGACACAGTAATCAAAACAGGATGGTACTGGCACAAGGAGAGACATATAGACCAATGGAATCAAATTGAGAGCTCAGAAATCCACTTTCATATGTTTGGCCATTTTTGACAAGGATGCCAAGTCCACTCAACTGGAAAAGAACAATCTGTTCAACAAATGGTTCTGAGATTACTGGATGTCCATATGCAAAAGAATGTAGTGGGCTCCTGATTCACATTATATTAAAAAATCAACTGAAAACGGGCCAAAAACCTTAATACAAGAACCAGAGTAATAGCTCTCTTAGAAGAAAACATAGGGGAGTATGTTCAGGTCTCTGTGATCGGTAATGGACTTTACACAGAAAGCAGAAGCAATAAAAGAAAAAAATAGATTAACGGGGGCCTAATCATAATTCAAAACACTGGTGCATCTGTTTTAGTTTGCCAAAGGGCTGCTGATGCAAAGTACCAGAAATGGGCTGGCTTTTATAAAAGGGGTTTATTTGGGGTAAAAACTTACTGTTCCAAGGCTGTGAAAAGTCCAAACTGAGTCACCATAAGAGAGGGCTGCTTCTCACCAAATCAGCTACTTGATTCTGTTGTCTGGACATGTGGCAAAGCAAGATGGCTGCTAATCTCTGCTGAGGTTTCAGCCTTCCCCTCCAAGCTCACCATCTCCTCTTGAGCTGTTCTGTGGACCCAGCCTCTCGAGCTTTGTGCTTAAGTGATCCTCTAGTCCTCTCTCACATGACAGGGTCAAATATGGCAGCTTCCTTTTCCTGTGTATCTCTCTCTGTGTCTTTTTTTCAGAACCAGCAAGAAGGAAGAAACTCAACTTGAGTCAAGCCTCACTGATGTAATCCAGTCAAAATGGTCTAGCACCCACAGTAATGGGTTGGTTCTCTTTTTGAGATTCATAAAATAATTTCAAACTGACACAACATCAGAGGACTTTGTCATGAAATGATGTGGGGACTCAGGTGCCCCTAAGTTCTCAGCATGTAGCCACCTGTGTGACCTAGGCATAAGTTAAAAGTTAACAACCCTCCCCAGAAGGGAGAGAATGTATAGATGTTATGGTAAACTATAATCTTCCCAAAGCAGTAAACACCCTTGGTAGGCATCTTTCCTAAAAGCATAGTGAAAACATTACCACACCCCATGTGTTCACTTCATGTGACCTTAGCAGGAATTCTATTCTAATACCCTATGGAACGTCCTTGTTCTAAAACCCCTTATATATCACCCCTCATTTTCTCATCTCTTTGCAGAGCATTAACTTCATTCATTCCTTGACTGGCTGCAGTCAAAGATTCCCCTTGTCCATAAGTTCCAATAAAGCTTATGTATGATTCTCTGCCGGGTATGTTCTTTGGTCTTGTGGCCTTAACAACTGGTGTCCTTCAGGCTGGGCAGCCTGCAAATGATTAACCCCTGAGTTCTAAACAGAAAGGAATCTGTGGCAGTAGCTGAGAGTAAAATATCATTTCTGTGGCTTGTCAACTCCTTTCAAAGAGCTCATACTGTTTTATTGCTTTGGTTTTTGCATTTCTCTTCATCAGCAAAGTGTCTGTTATATGACCCATTGCCGTGGGGTAGGGTTTGCTGCTGTGCCAGAAGCTCAAGTTAACATTAGAATGTTTGTGCCAGTGATGTGCTAATTAGATGGTGCCAGGTCTTTCATGAGTATGGCTTCTCTATTCGAGACAGCTTGTATGCCTTCCATATGTGGAATATAAACATGGTGACAGCCTTTTCAGTCCCTTTCAAGCAGCTGTCTTAAACTCAAACATCTTTGCCATTCAATATAAAACATATGGAATATGGTAAATTCTTTACTAATGCTATCACTTTATCTAACATGTCTATGGTAGGACTCTGCATTATTATGTTATTGATGACATATCACCAACCATAGTTTTCTGTCAAAATATTTTATTCTTTGTAACCAGATTTTACCCAGGCAGTTGTTGATGAATACCTAGTTTGCCTTGTTCAATTCAAGAGTCCAATTTATTAATCATATGCTTAGCATACCTACAAAGCACCAGGAATTGTTGATTCCCATGACATCGTCTCATCATTTACAGCCTCTTAGTCAAACTTCCTGACCAAAAGTCCAGAAAGACAGTCCTATGTACCACATAGCCATGCTCATCCAGCCAAGGCTCACTGGACCAAAAATGGGGCAATAAACACAAGATAAATGAATTCACAGTTTCTTCTAGTGCCTCTTCCTCAATCTCTGTATCTCTCAGGGAAATTTTGGACTTTATAACATAAAAAAGAATTTATTATATGCAGAGTTTTTTTCAGCATCAACAATTTCTACCATGAATCAAAGCACACCATGACCACAAGCAATGAACAATAGGAAGAAGCAATCAAGAAAAGAATTCCATTCACAAAATCAATTAAGGAATTGTATACCTAGGAATAAATCTAACCAAAGATGTAAAATTGCTCACAGAAAACTACAAAACATTGCTAAAGGAAATCAAAGACCTAAATAAATGGAAGGATATTCTGTGTTCATGGATTGGAAAATTAAATATCATTAAGACGTCAGCACTACCCAAAGAAATGCATAGATTCAATGCAACCCCAATCAAGATTCCAAGCACCTTCTCTGCAGAAATGGAAAAACCAATCATCAAATATATATGGAAGGGTAAAGGGTCCTAAATAGCTAAAACCAACTTGAAAAAGAAGAATGAAGTTGGAGGACTCACACTTCCCAATCTTAAAACTTATTACAAAGCCACAGTAATCAAAACAGCATGGTACTGGCACAAAGACAGAAAAATAGACCAGTGGAATAGAATTGAGAGCTCAGAAATCAATCTCCACATTTATGGCCAACTGATTTTTGACAAGGTGTCAAAGATCAGTCAATCTGGAAAGAACAGTCTCTTCAAGAAATGGTGCTGGGAAACCTGGATCTCCATTTGCAAAAAAAAAAAAAAATGAGGACCACTTCCTCACACCATAAACAAAAATCAACTCAAAATGGATCAAAGACCTAAATATAAGAGCCAAAATGATAAAACTCCTATAAGAAAATGTAGGGAAACATCTTCAGGACCTTGTGTTATGAAATGATTTTTTAGACTTTTTACCCAAAGTACAAGCAATAAAGAAAAAGTAGATAAATTAAAAACTTTTTTTTGCCTCAAAAGACTTTATGACAGTACAAGGACAGCCTACACAATGGGAGAAAATATCCAATAAAGGTTTAAGGTTTAATATCCGGAATATATAAAGAAATCCTTCAACTTAACAACAAGAGACAAACAACCCAATTAATAAATGGGCAAAAGGGTTGAACAGACATGTCTCCAATTTGCTTTATGGAAAACATTGGTACACATGGTGTGGTGACACCTTTTTAAACGCTTCTTTTAGGAAATAGAGTTCTCTGCCTTAAGAATTTGAGATTAAATAAGTCATAGAATACGGGATGTGGTGAGTGAGGCATTAGAAGTCCCAAATCTACCCTGGAACCACCCCTCTTCCAGGGTCTTTTTGTCTAACATATCTTTGAACCCAAGGATATCAGCATCTTTACAATGAAAGCTGTTGTAATGATATATATATATATATCATTACAAATAATACCCAATGAGTTAGAAAAGTCTTGCTAGTTGTGCTGATTTGAGGTTTTGGAGGACCCCAGAAAATTATGTTCTTAAGCTAAACCATTCCTATATGTGTAAGCCTACTGTATGTGGGACCTCATGATTAGATTCACTTTTGAATAGATTACTTCAGTTAAGGTCCTTTGATTAGATTGTGGGACCCAGGGTGGATCTTACTCCTTTAATGGAGTCCTATATAAACACAGGAGAGGGGAGAGGAAGAGCTGTCATTTTACCCTGTCATGTGAGAGAGGACTCCAGGATCTCCTGCAGCCACAGAAAGACAGAGAAACTCCAAGAGGCTGAGAGAAGGAGAAGCAATTACCCAGAGGAAAGAGAGTGATGTGCCATATGCCAGCTCACCCACAGCTGATCTTGAGGAGAAAGTGAGCCTGGAGAGAAGGCAGGGACTGGCTGCCATTTTGCCTTACCACATGGCCAGAGTCCAGGATCTGCCAGCCGCTGACCTTTGGTGATAAAGAATCTCTGATGATTCCTTGATTTGGACATTTTCACAGCCTCAAAATTGTACGGTCTTATGGACTAGAGTGGACTTGCTGGTATTCTGTTACAGACTTATTGTGATTCACGCAATGGAAGAAATCACAACATTAACGTGGAGCCAGAGGCCACTGGATGCTTTGGGGGCAGGGAAAGGGAAGGGCAGTTGTAATACAGGGGCTTTTTCAGGACTTGGGAATTATCCTGAGTGACATTACAGTGACAAATATAGGCCATTTTATATCATCATATAACATGCAGAACTGTATGGGAGAAAGTGTGGTCCACAATGTGAACTGTGGTCCATGCTTAGTGGCTAAGCCCCAAAATGTGTATATCTATTGCAGGTGATGTGCCACACTAATGAAGAATGTTTATGTGGGAGGTTGTGGGAGGTGTGGGAGGTGGGGCATATGGGTATCCCTATAATTTTTGTGTAACATTTATGTAATCTATGTATCTTTTAAAAAAAGTGTATGTTCCAAAATGTAAAAAATAAAATAAAAAATAAGTACAATGGTGTTTCTTAGCAGTAAAAAAAAGAAAAGAAATATTCTCACAATGCTATTTTAACTATGTACAATAAATTTATATACATAACAAAAAAATTGTAAGCACTTGCCCTAATAAATTCCCATTATAAAAGCCAACCCATTTCTGATAATTTAAATTGGCAACCTTTAGCAAATTAAAACAATAGTTAAAATATAAAGAAATAAAGATTAGAGAACTTTTTTTTTAGTACCTGCTATTATTTTACGTCATATATTTTGTTTGTCAAATAGCCAAAAGGCTCAGAAGCCTCTGCCTGTCTTGTCACAATCATATCTTAAGTACCTAAAGAGTGCTTGCAACATAGTAAGCATTCAATAAAAATTTATTCAATGATTGATCGAATGAATGAATGCATTTAGCTTTATTGAATCAAAAGGTTTTCTAAGACCACGTGAAGTTGTTTCTCCATTGATGGATTCGTATACCTTCATACTATATAACTTCTACCCTACCCCTCCCACACAAATTCAAGCTTCCTCAGGACAGATTGTCAAATCCTGAGTGGCCCCAATTCCAGCTTCACAAGTCCAGGAACTCATAAGTATACATTTCAGAGGAGTCTCGGCAAACCTTGGTCCTGCCAACAGTCTCATTGGGCCCCCTGAATTTGCATGAGCCCTGACCACAGTCATGAATGGCCTCCCCAGCCCTTCTCTGATGCGTCATTTCTCTCTCCCACATCACCAGACTTAGAAAATGCAAGTGTCTGAGTATGCTTGTGGGGTAACATTTTGTGCAGTCAAAGGAAACCCAGCCTTTCATAAGGAACCCTTTCTGGGTTCCTTGTATCTACAATCACCATTATTAAGCTTTTCTGGGAAACTTGGAATCTTGGTGTCTGACAATGTTCATGTTACTTATTTAAGTTAAATGTTGAAACTTTCCATTTCATAATAAGGTAAACTCTAGATAGCGTTTCACTAGCCACTAAGAGAACCACAAATGATCTGCTGAATTAAAAAAAAAATGTTTTTAAAGCACGTTTTCGTAAGCAACTTAATAGCTATTTCTGGGTATGGAGCTTTTCTTGAATAAGAATTCCTGATTTAAGATGTTAGAAACTACTTTAATTAAAAACTAAGAAAATATGCAAAAGTTCATTCTAAGATTAAAACTGTTTAATTTAGTGTTATTAAAATATCCAAACCTTGCAATTTATTAAGCTACAAGTAAAACCCAAACTCAAAATAAGCTACACAACAGTGACTGCAATAACTGAAATGGGTCTCAAAAGTACTTGCAACTTTCAAATTCTGGCCATAGAAAAATTATGATGGGCCTCTGAAACACCAAGACAGATATGGATAATAGTGTTAATGTGGAATTTTGAGTAGGCAAAGAGGAATTCAGTGAATAAAGGAGAGAAAAGCAAAGTGTATTGAACACCCACAACAAGTCTCAGTAAATTCTCCATACTAGCTCTGCAAAATATGGAGGCTTCTCCATTTTACAGATGTGAAAACTGAATTTCTGATTATCTAAATGATTTGGCCAGAGTCACAAAGCTTAGAGATGACAGATCTATGATGAAATAGTGCCTTTTATGAAAGTTAACTTCTTTCTATGCATCCAAAGATTTCTCAAGGTAAAGATTATAAAATAATAGCATGAGAGTCAAAGATTCAAAACTGGGGATTCTGGTCCACCTCACTTAGTGCTTTATGATCTTACACAGCTTACTTACCTCTCTAAGCCTTCTGTCAAGGTTGTCATTTACAAAAAACAGGTAACGCCACCTACCTGGGCCAGCTCATTGGTGATTGGAATTCAGTGGGAAAACAAGACATCAAAATCTTCAGTTCTTTCTTTCTTTCTTTCTTTTTGCAAATGAATCATTTTAAAATTGTAATTTTATTCCATCTGGGATGCATTTTGATAATGCTTTTCCTTTTCATCATTTTATTGCTAAACATAATAAGCCAACAGTGGGGATAACAAGACTGTAAGAGATAGAGAAGCTACAAAGATGCCACATCCCTCCTGCTAACCTCTAGTATCACATTTCTTACTCTTTTTGAATATTGTGGTGGTTTGAAGCTGTAAGCACTCCAGAAAAACATTTTCTTAAATCTAATCCATTCCTGTGGGTGTGAACCCATTTTTTTTTTTTTTTTGAGGAGGTAATGGGATGGGGGAATGAACCCAGGATCTCGTATGTGGGAAGCTGGCACTCAACCACTGAGCCACATGGGCTCCCCTGAGTTTTTTTTTTTTTATTATTATTTGTTTGCTTGTTGTTTATTTTTAGGAGGCACCAGGAACCGAACCTGGAACCTCCCATGGGGCAAGCAGGTGCTCAACCACTTGAGCCACATCTGCTTCCAGGTAGGACTTTTTAATTAGGTTACTTCAATTAAGGTGTAGCCCATCTCATTCAGAATGGGTCTTAATCCCAATACTAGGGTCCTTTATAAGAGAAGGAAATTCTGACACACAGAGAAAAGCCACAGAGGTAACAGCCAGAAGCTGGACACCAACAGAATCCAGAAGAGAAGGGAGAGACCAGGTCAAATAAATAACTTCACTCATTGAACACACACATGCACACACACATTTAGTCCTATGGCATCTGATAAAACTTCCTACCAAATACAGTAGTTTTTCAGCATTCTAAGATCATGGACCCATTTGAGAAACAATGAAAGCAATAGACTCACTACCCAGAAAAGCAACCATATAATATAATCTATTATGTATAATTGCAGAAAGTCCTTGAACCATATCTAGAATTTTTGTCTGGGAAGATAAATGATAAGTGTAATCAGGCAATATGGGTATGGTATCTTGGAGTTATGTACCCTTGAAAAAACCAATTGTTCATCTTAATTCATTCTTGTGGGTGTGGACCCATTATAAATAGGATCTTTTGATGAAGTTACTTTGGTTAAGATGTGGCCCAGCTGATTCCGGTTGGGCTTTAATCCAGTTTACTGGAATCCTTCCTAAGCAGAGTGAAAGTCAGATGGAGGAAGCCAGGGGGTAGAGACCAGAAGCTAGAAGTCAATGGAACTCAGAGGAGAAAAGAGAAGATGCCACCATGTGCATTCCTGTGGGAAGGAAAAGCCAAGGAACCCCAAAAATTGATGGCCAGCTAGAAGATACCAACCACAGGGGAAAGCAAGCCTTCTAACCTTTGAAACTGTGAGCCAATCAATTGTAGACATTATATACCTTAGCTCAGGAGTCAGGTATTATATAAACAAGGAAATTGAGGTTCAGAGAATTTAAATTAATTGCACAGATAGTAGTGGCAAAGCTAAAATTCAAACATAGACATCTCTGACTCCAGAGTCTGTTTTTGATTTGGTCAGTCTTTTCTTTCTACCCATATCGATATCACCTCCAGGAAATAACACAAATGTGACATGGGTGGACCTGGAAGGAATAGGGCCCAGAAGTAAAGAGAAAGTTCACAGAAGATGTTCACCA
>PVKH010037280.1:0-11479 GCA_004027955.1 Chaetophractus vellerosus | reverse complement strand
GAATGGGGGGGGGGATATGTAAAAAAAAAAGAATTTGGAATCACAAATAATAATTAATATAATGGGTTTATTGAAAGAGAAACTCCTCAAGCAGGGAGAGCTCAAACCAAAGTAAAAATCTTAAAATAGTTAGCAAGTTACATTAGCTTCTAATGGCAATTAGGGGATTTCCAAAGAAGAAATTACAATCATTGGTTGACATCTAGGTTTCTAATTATGAAGGAGTGTCTGATAAAGCAAGGAATGATAATAGATTGGCTATTACAGAATGTCTATTTCTAATAAGCTATTTATTTTGCACTGAAACCAACTTATTTCCAATAGTTGCTTAAACTGCAACATTTGCAGGGTATACTCCATTTTTCTGGCATGCCTCTACTTTTGTTTTTAACTCTTTGGAAAGTCCCTGTTACTTCTCAGATAAGATTTTGCTCTTGACAAAGTCAATGTAAGCAGCTGTTTTATTTTGCTTAACAGGCCCGCATTTTGGTCATTTTTCCAATGATTTAATTGGGAACTTGACCAAAACACTTTGATCACCACCATAATCTTTCCTCTCGTCAGTGCTCACAGTGGTCTCAATATCAGACAGTCATAGTGGACTTAGTTTCACTTTTTCTTTTTAATTTTCATGCTGGTTTTTCCTTTCTTGTTTGCAGTCGGTGTATTGGGTGGCTGTTTAATTACATTTAAGACTCCTGGAGTGTGGTTACTTATTTGCTCTAATTGATTGTGGTTATCAGCCCTTTTTTGAGTCAGGGAGCTCATGTTTTTGTTTTTATGTTTAATTTTAGTTTTGGTCCACCAGAGACAGTCCCATTTCAATTCATTTTTCTTTCGGCTGGCTATTTTAAGAGAAATCATTTGTCTTATTGGTGACAAGGAATTTGAACAAATCATAAACAAAATTGATGCAACAAGAAATTCATACATACTATAAATATCATATATTCCAATAATTATTATTAAAAGAATGTATCTAAACCCAAATTTCATTGAGCCAGAAACCAAGATCAGGAAATAAATCTGCCCTTTGAGATGTTTATGCCTGACCTATATCATGGAATACTCTAATTTGGTCTTTTAAAAAACAGTAACATAAAAGCAACAGTGTTGATGTATTAGGAGGCAAGTGCCACGCTGCTGGGCAGTCAGAATATCTAAGGCCAGTTGATTTTGTAAAAGCATGGATGCTCAGCTATTTACTTCATCCTGAAGAGTCTGAAGAGTATTTAAGGTAGTCTTACACTTCTGTTCTATAACCTTATCTATATTTATAATTGCTCATTCCAGATCATATGTCCTCAAATAAGGTATGATGATGTGCATGTGAATGAATTGTGATTAACTTTTGAATGTTTTGAAACTCTGTGCACAAAGGTTTAATTAATGATAACTAATATGAGTTCCATTTATTTTAAGTCTAATGTCATTATGAGCATGGGGCCATTTAATATATTTATGACAAAACAATAAGGTTTGATTACCTAAGTCAGAGGGAATTTCTCCTAAGTGGTGTTTTCCATTGGTGTATTCTATATAAATTGGAAAATTTGCAGTGACATAGGAAATTTTTCATTAGAATGAGAATGAGTACAATCTGAGAATGTATTGGTATCAGTAGTTGTTTGCATTTTATGTCCTTTTTTGGTGCTAAACATTTCTAATTGCAGTTACAGGAGCTAGATTTATATAAATTTTTGCCTTTTCTCAAATAACAGTTTTGTGCAATGGCAGCAATTGGTCAGGCAAGCTATTTCAGATTTTTTTTTTCTGTATTGCTGGAGAGAAAGGATGGTCTAAATTTAAAATATTTGGGATAAATAAAATTAATATTATTATAAGATTAAGATTTCATTTTGCACCAGGAAAGATTGACAAATGCATCAAATAAAAAAATTAAAAATTAAAAGATGGTAACAATATTATAAGGTAAAGGGATCAAATGGGGAAAGTTTTAGTGTATGGTTTCTGGTTCCATGCTTTTGAGTAAAGCTGTTCACCTTTAATGTCATCTGCTTCTGGGACCAGTCAGTTCTGATCCTTAGTTTCAATTTATTGTCACTTATAGAGATTAATATTCTGCACCTTGGAGAGGCTCAATTTGAATTGGGAATTATGATTCCAGGGGTGTATTTTGTGTTATTTAATAGCAATAAAATATTTTTGTAAACCTGATTAGGTCCTTTTTTTAGTGAAGTTTAAAATATGTCTTCTACATGTGGCATATCAAGGAGAAATAAGGAAGATATCTAGGATTTGATTTTGGGGGAATCAAAAGGGTTAAAGTTGTTAAGGGTTTGAACACAGTTAAACAAGATCATGAGTCACTACAAAATAACATTTGGTTCCCTATTTAACCAAAGTATTAATATAAATTAAAGAAGCTAATATGAGACGTAACATGATTATTTGCAGTTTAAAAAAACTGTTTTTGCACTGATTGCTCAAGAGGAAAAGAAGCTTTTATAACTTTTTAAAGCAAAAGGAAACCTAAATCAATATACTATTTGATAGGAAATCTCTTAAAATCCTAAAAATAAAGACATCAAATCTTATCCAACTTTCACTAAATGAAATAAAACTCCTTTTCCACAAGCCTTCTACAACTTTCCACATCCATTCAAGTTTTGTCTTACATTTTCTTCTTTTTTATTTTGCAATAACCAGTCCTTTTACTCTAGGACAAAGTTAGTGTCTCTATTCCCAAGTAAACAACACATTTTAAAAATATCTTACATGCTTAAGTTCCAAAAGGCTTCTAAAACCTCCTTTAAGCTAATATCCTGTAAAATACAATCATTAAAATAAACATTGTCAAAATAATGATTCAGATTGGTTAATGCAAACTTTATAATCCTTGTCATCTTATACTTTTAGTAAATATAATGTTAGCTTATTTCATCAGTAAACCTTAAATATAAACTTGTATAAATTTAAAAAGAACACACCCAAGTAAAAATAAAAAACATACTTGCATTGCATCTAACACTAATAACTCAAATTTAATCAATAATGTAGCCTTGTTTGTTGAAGATCTACCTAGCTTATGTGAACTTGGATTTTTAAAAAAATATTTGTGATAGCTTTAAGAACATTTGAAGTATTAAATGTTAGTTTTCTTCAATTCCTAGGTTTCAGGAGTATTTGATTTATATAAGCACTCATTTATCCTTAAGCCAATTTGAAAAAAGTTCCTTTAAGGAATTTTATAAGTTATTTTGGCAATACTATATGAATGTTAAATATATATATATATATATATATATAACATGTATGTAAAATGTTTCAACAAACACTATGAAACTTATAAAAAATAAAATTTTTAACCATGAGTTGAACAATCTGACTCTTAAATACACGAAAAGACAAAACACAGAAAAATGAAACTCAATTATATAAAAGTGCTGGTTTTTTGCTTTTGTCTGGACAGATAGTGGGTCTCTATTAACCTCTATGTTTTGAACAAGAACTCCCAAGGGTAAATTGTAGTTAGGTAAGCCTGAGGTTTGGCTGTACTAAAATGTCCTTTGATTGGGTATTCAGGCATTGAGGTTTTAGTTAATTTATAAAAGGTAATGGCCAATTGAGACAAGTTTGGGACTCAATGGCTACAGTGTGTCTCAAAAATGTTTTGACTGGGGATAATTTAGAATTTTGATGTGTCCCTGAAGGGAAGTCTAGTATTGGGCTTACGCCATGCATTTAGGCACTGGGTGATATGGAATGTAATTTTATGTTGTGAGAAGATCTCTTCCTTTAGGGACATCCTACAAAGTAAAGGAATGTTCGCCTTTTGTTGGCCCTAATGTTGTGATAAGACATTTGGATAGTGAGCTAAAGGATATCTGAACTGGCTGATACAATTTCTTTTGCATTTTGCCAATTTTTCTTGTTGTCCAGGAAATCCTTTGTAATAAGATGAAGTTCAGCCTTTGTCCAGTGTGTTGAGCTCAATAGATGGTCTAATTTTTAGGGGCAACTGACTTACAGGCAGTGGGGAATCTGGCGGGTAAAAGGGGTTTGCCGGACTTTAAGGGGGAGTAGTCAGACTAGTATCAAGATGTTTTAAGTTTTCTTCTGCACACTTTAAGGAACCTTTTAAAGAAGCTGTTTAAAGTCATTTTGTGTTTTAGAAGCTCCTGAATGCCAAATAAAAAATGCTCCCCATTCCGTTTGTGGACTCAGGACCTGTCTTTTCAAGTGCAATTCTCAAATAAACAATGTTAGGTAGCTCAAATATTTCCCAAAGTGGCCACTGCAAAATATTACCCTGGAGAGATTTACCCATTTATTCTAGGTTCATAGGGATAAAACATGTAAGTAACCGGTGTATTTGCTGAAGATAGATCTAAGTTTAAGTTGAGGAGAGCCCATATTCAGTCAAAGGTTTCGAAAACAAGAAATTCTATAAGGGTCCTGCAAACAGATAAGCAGCTTGTCTTAAAGTGTATCAGAACTCCGTACCGCTCCTCGCCCGCATCCATCACCACAGACAGAACAAGGTACTTACCAAAAAAGACCTCTGCACAAGACCAAAACCAAACCAAAACCAGACATAAACCCGAAAAACTCAAGCCTCAGATCCTGGAGAAATTTACCCCTCATTCTCCGCGGGTAGCTAGAGAGCAGCAGAAGTAAAAGGTCCTATGGGTAGGGACACCTGATCCCTCACCAGCCGCGGGAAAGTGGAAGTCTTCCAAACCCACTTCTGATGCCAGAAACTGTCAAAGAAAACGGAATCGCCAATGATAATCAATATGAAAGGTATATTGAAAGAGAAACTCCTCAAGCAGAGAGAGCTCAAACCGAAGTAAGAATCAAAATAAGTTACATAGGCTTATAAGGGCAATTAGGGGATTACCAAAGAGGATATGACAATAATTGGTTAACATTTAGGTTCCTTACTATAAAGGAGGGTCTTATAAAGCGGGAAATGATCATAGATTATTTACTACAGTTTATTTGTCTATTTCTGATAAGCTATTTCTTTTGGACTGAAACCACCTTATTTCCAATTGTTGCTTAAACTGCAACTTTTGCTGGGTGTGGTCCTTTTTTTTCCAGAATGCTTCTACTTTTACTTTTAACTCTTTATAAAGTCCCTGTTACTTCTTGAAAAAGATGTCGTTCCTGGCTTTGCCAATGTGGGTAGCTAATTTATTTTATTTAATAATAATTATTTAGACCCCATCATTTGCATTGATAATCTAAGGTATCACTAGATTCTGTGTTTCCTATGGCTATGGGTAAGTGTGTGATTATTTACATTTTTTTAAAAAGTCCAGCAACCTTATGTTTTTAAGGCTGTAAAGATTTATAATAACATTCCTTAAATTATAACTTTATAATTTGATATAGCAGAAATAATTCTCCAAATATTTATTACATATTTAAAAATTTTGTTTTTTATGATAATTCTCATGGCAATTACATATTTTATTTAAACTAATGACACTTTTACAAGAGAGAAATCATGAATCACAAACTTACACTTTCAGGAGTAAGACAAGGATCCTGTAAATAGTTTAGGCATTCTATTTTATGTATCATTTAAATGGTATTGGTTATATTTGGATAACAAAGGACACTTTTAAATAGTCTTTCTTTGATTTTAAAAATAAAGCCATTTTAAGATAGTGGAAATAGATATTTTAGTTTTAGAAAGTTTAAGCATTAGTCTTCCAAGTCTTTATCTGTAAAGATATAAAATAAAGAGAGAACAACTTTAATTAAGGTCTTGTCTATATAATTCCCTTACAGATAAAAAACAATCATAGGAGTTCTTAGTTGTTGGTTGTTGAATACATTATGTAAAGTAGAGAACTTTGCTTTTTTAAATTAGATTATTTTATGATGTTACACAATTTGGAATTAGTGAAGACCAAGAATTATTTAAATTATAACTTTGGGAAATAACTTCTCTGTGTAAGCATTTAAAAAAGGAAGTAATAATAAGATAGAAATCTGTTTAACGATAAATGTTAAAGGAAACAGATTTTCTTTGAGGCAATACTGAATTCAATTATAATCTGAACAGCTATTTCATGGGTATAGAACGATGCATAAAAGTATTTGGGCATCCAAACATATAAGTACAGCAGTACAGTAAAACTACTCTGAGTAGCTAATAAAACTATGCAGCTGTTTAAACAATAAGACTTCAGGTTCCAGATTTATGTGTTTAGCATTTTTGTCTTCCTGTTTTCTTTTCAGTAGTTAGATTACTATCCCACATAGTTCATTAGCTTAATTTATTCTTCTTTTCTAATAAAGATAGTCTCAAATATCCAGATACATATGAAATTGCATCATATAAATTCCAACAAGACATCAAGTGCAAAATTTTTCCAAATAATGCATCAATGAGGCATGTAATATATATTCAGCTGTTCAGAGAATAAACATGTACAGCCAAGATATGGCAAATTAAAAAGGAGGTAGAAGGGGGGGATGGGATGTCTTCCTACTGAGAATTCTCACTCTAGTTTAATTCATTTTCACTGGCAGTGGTGTCTGCAGCAGCAGAATAATATCTGACCTGCAGAAATTACAAACTGCACATTCACAGTTGCCGACTTTGCGTTTGTCACCTAAGGCTTTCTTTTTTCCTACTATGAATTAGATATTCTTTAACTGTCAAAAAGGGGACTTTTCCTTAAAAGTGCCACAGTTAGGAGAATTTTCATGCCTTCCTCTTGTAAACATGCATTTTTGCCACTGCTTTTTCCAATCATATTTAACAAATGTGTGATGTCTCAAAGTTTTTTCTCTTAATTCAAAAAGTTAATTAAAAGACGTGGAGGAATGGAATGGAGAGTTTCCAACAAGTCACATTCATTTGAACAGTAAAAATAATTGGTTTAAGAAATTAAGGTGCAAACACATGCCTGCTGTAAATGGTGCATACTTATTAGGAGCTCTTCCTTTTCAACCTCTCCTGGTATTTGGGACCCATGATAATGTGAATACTTAAAAGTGTGATTAGGGACTGTGTAGTTCATTCAGTAAACATTTCTTAGCGTTTGATGTGACTGAACTGAGCGTCACATATGATTTTACACTTTTATCCTTTCAGGCAACTGACAGGTCTCTAATCTCCATCTCAGAACCTTCACTCAGCTTGAACTTTGGCTCATAAAGGTCATTTTTGAATCACTTGGGACGAAGAGTCACATCCATGAAATCCCTCAGAGTCGATAGATGCGATAATAGCTTTAGGCACATTTTCTTAATACCCAAGAGGAAAGACAATTTCAATAATTGTAAAACTATGCCATCTACAATCCACACAATATCTAAGAAAAATCTCATAGGAATAAATCTTTCTTTTCCTTCAGGCAAGAATCCCCTTTACAATAACAATACAAGACACTATTAAGGGTATGAGTTGCTAACTATGAAGAAAAAAAATCACACATACAGTATATTAAATGGAGAGCTTATGTCTCAAACACAAAAAAAAGAACATTCATACTTTTCATATATCTCCCTTGTCTCACAAATTCACATGTTCTGAATTTTTAGTCCTTAGGTTGTTAAAGGGGCTAAGAAGGTAAGAAAATAAAACCAGTTAATAATTTGAAAAATTATTTAGGTATACCATGCAATTATGGAATGGTTTAAATGTGGTACCTTTTCTTTCTTTCTTTCTTTTTTTAAACCACCTAGTCTCCAGCTCATTTAAAAAAAAAAAAAGGAAAAAAAAAAAAAAAGCCCTCACAGGTTAGATATGTCAGGATAATTAACAGAAGGTTCCTCAGCAGCAGATGTCTGAGATAAGTAGGAAAGGGCATTCTCTTCCCTTGACATGCCATCAAAGGGAAAAGAAAAGGAATATTTAAATGTAGGAAGTGAAAACTATGGGTACCTGTTTTAACATTTGAATAATTAACAAAGATTTTAAAAATCATGATTTAAACTATAGGACAGTTAATGATATCTTAGGGCAACATTAATATTCTTTTATTCTTTTTTCTTTTTTTCTTGCCATGCAAATTTTAGCATTGTCTTTGATTTTTTTTTTCTTTCCTTGGTATATTTTGCGATGCAAAGGAATGCTTCTTGAAAGTAAAGTATCCCCTCCAGCAAAATATTTTACTTGATTTGCCTCAGAGAATTCTCCTGGCAGGAAAAATAAAAAAGCTCCAGAAAAACTTCAAACTCAATAGCTTAAAAGTATTTTTTTTAATGATCTTTATGAATAAAGTTGTTCAATAGGTCAAAATGAATGAATTACAAAATTTAAATTTTCATTTTCATATCATATTGAAGCCTTATTTTAATATTTTATATTTTGTCCTTTTCCCCTTCTTTGCATTTATTTTAATAGTGTGGGTGCAATCAACCACAAATCCCAACTTCCAAAATAGTTTATATTAGGAAGGGTTTTCTTGTTTACTTTTAAAAGTTCTCCTGAATATAGCTAAAGATAGTATAGGGATTTAATCTGCCCCTAACCAGAAAGTGATGGAGGCCAATGCAAATAGTACTCATCTGATTCTGTACAACTCATAAGAAGAAATAATGAAGCATCTGGTAGACAGTGAAAGGTCAAGGAAGAAAGATTTTGAAATAGAAAGTGTGTCAGTCTCTCTGGCAAAGACTTATAGGTTGGCAAAGACTTGTTGCTTCATGAAGTCCTTCTCTTTCATTTTCAGATTAAGAACCTATATTCCTCCATGTGTTCAGTGTTACATTAAGGGCGGAAATAGTCTTTGGGAGCAATATAGAACATGCTCTTGGTTTCTTATTTCCTTAGAAGTAGTTTAGAGCAGTGGTTCTCAAACCTTGATACTTATTTAGAATAACTAGAAGAGCTATTAAAAATCTCCATGCCAATTAAATCAGATTCTCCAGGGATGAGACCCAGGCACCAGAAGTTGCTAAAGTTCACCAGGTGATTCCAATTTGCAGTCAAATTTGAGACCCACTGATTTAGGGCATTTATAAAAACTCTGGTCTCATAACAGTTAAAACTTGGTGGGGAATAAAATCCTTAGCCTCTAGTAGTCTTGGAATTCACTGACAAACTCATCAGCAGCCTTTTTATTAGCACTTACTGCCGCACCATGCCTCATCACACTCTGGATACCGGTCTTCTTTTTAAAATTATCAAACCAGCCCTGGCTGGCCTTAAAAACTTTAACACTCTCATCATTCCGGCTTCTGGTTTGTTTTTCAAAAGATCCGCATGCAACACTTTCACTTTTTCACATATCATGGCTTCCAATATACTGTCGTCTGCTAACTGCTTCTTATTTACCCAAATTAATAACAGCTTTTCAAATTCCTCAAGTGTTTGGGAATGCTGCTTTATTACTGCTTTAACTCTTTTCACAACATCAGACTTTTTTTTATCGCTTCTTTATTCCTAATGACGGTGTTCTAGCCATACCCTATTCCCTCCCAAGATCAGCAATGCGAATACTGCTCTCGTATTTATCCATTATTTCTTTTTTTTTTGCTCAATGGTGGTGTGAAGTAATATTCTTTTCTGCTCAGTGCTATCACTGCTCATCTTTTTAGGACCCATGATGAGGAAAAAACCCCACAAAAGTACACAAAATGACCACAGAAGTTAAGATAAGACCGCAATGGGATGTGCACAGGGCAAGAGCTACCGTGTGACTAACGAATGACTCTCGGTTTTGGCTGGAAAGGGTAGCGAGTCACGAAGCAACCAAAATCAACAAGTTCTAGCTTGCGGATCAAGTACCTAACAAATGACCAGTACCAGGACAAAATTTTCCCATCAAAATGCATCGAGTACCAAATTCGAAAGTTTCAAAGCAATCGAGTACCAAGGTATGACTGTATATAGAAAAGCATGTTAGAATGACAATTTTGATAACAACAGGCATACTGTCTTTGATGGTTGATAATGGAATACTTTAAATTCAAGCTACTCTCTAACGATGATTTTCTTAAAAACAAGCTTTGCTATTAACTTTGTCTAAGTCTATATTCCAAACCTTTTTTTATAGATTTAGGAATACATTAACTAAAAGGGGATTTTTCCTCCTGATACCTGAAATCACCTTAAAATAAGTAATCAAAAGACAACTTAGAAATGTTTTAAAATTACATTGATACCTGCAGAGCTCTATAAATGTACCACAATTCATTGAAATGAACACTTAAAACAGGTGAATTTTATGATATGTAATTCCATATCAATAAAGCCATTAATTAAGAAAATAAGATGATGCACTTAAATAATAGAGATGAGATACTATTGAGATAATAAGATTCGTTTTTTTGATAAGCATAGCCCTTGCTTTATTTCTTGCACCTTGCCGCATTAATAAGAATGCTTACCAGGCCTCCATTCGGCTCTTAGAAATCCTATCCATTCTTTAAGGGCCGCCTAAAGTTACACTGTTAGACCAAAAGAGTTTTATAAGTTCCATGAAAGAGAGAATTTTGTTCACAGATGATCAGTGATTTTCAAGGAACTGGAGTGGGTGGAGGAAGGCAACAGTTACAGTTTAAAAATTCTACCTTATAATTTTATATTTAGTATATGTTTGCCCACTAAAATAATAAATTTGGCATAGAATTTTATGGTGTCAAAAGTAATGCATTTAAGTATTTATCAAATACTGCCCAACAAATATTTGTTGTATGAATACAATATAATAATAACTCATTTGATGTCATGGGAAATGAACTTTCCAGATGCCTGAAATTTGCCTCTAAATGTAGTGCCATTATAATAATAATTATTATTAATGTAAAATATAAAGGTTTTGATTATTTAGTTCCCCCTGGAAACTTTCAGCTTTGCCCTTCAGAGACAAAGAGGTAAAAAGAAGATTCTGGCATATTATCATAAAACTGGAGGAAAGCAAAAGTAGGGACAGAAGAGAGAGGAGCAAAAACTGAGAAAAGAAACAATAAATAAATGGGTGACCACAAGTTTCAAAATACTTCCTATCTTACGGTTTTAGTTTCCTAGGCTGCTCAAAGAAAATACCATGAAATAGGTTGGATTTAAAAAGTGGAAATTTATTAGCTTCCAGTTTTGAGGCTGAGAAAATGTTCAAATCAAGGTGATGTTTTCTTCCCAAAGACTGGCTGCTGGCAATCCTTTGCTCATGACAGTGTCTACTGGTCCCTCTCGTCTCTTCCAGGTTTCGTTGCTTTCTGCTCACTACTTATTTAGCTTTCTTTCTGTATTCATTCCCTTTATAAAGAACCCCAGTAAGAGGATTAAGAGCCATCCTGAATGAGGTGCTTCACACCTTAACTGAAGTAGCCCTATCAGAAGGTCCCATTTACAATGAATTTATACCCAGAGGTATGGATTAGATTAAGAATATGTTTTTCTGGGGCCGGCCGTATAGCCCAGTGGATAGGGCACCAGTATACCACATGGGAGGCCCCGGGTTCGGTTCCTGGGGACCTCTCCTAGCCAGCAGACCGCCTTGAGAAGGGCAAGCCGCCATGGGCGGGCCAGAGCCGCCGTGGGCAGGGC
>PVKH010037279.1:0-11477 GCA_004027955.1 Chaetophractus vellerosus | reverse complement strand
AGGGACCTTAGAGATAATTTTATCTGGTCTGCTTCTTTTATCTATGTGAAAAACTTAAATCCAAACACATTGCCCAGGTGAGTAAGTGGCAATGCCAGAACAAACAGCCCATTTTCCTGACTGATATCCCTGTGTCTTCTTTAATTTATCTCACACTATTACTTAAAGTACTATTGATTCTCAAGTCCATAAATGAGTCATACATGTAAGTCCTTACTGTCATATTAATTATAAGTTATTACTATCTTATTTTGCTTATACTTTATGTAATCAGAATTTAGGATAAATCAGAAACAGATTAAAAATTATATTTACATAGCCTCTCTAAGAAAATTTACTTAACTTTATAAAATATTTATTTATCATGGAAGTCAGAAAAATATCCCCCAAAGATGTTTACATCCTAATCCCTGGAACCTGGAAATATGTAATAGTACATGCCAAAGGTGGATTTAGGTCACAGATGGAATTAAGGTTGTTAATCAACTGATGTTGAGATGGGTAGATTTTCTTGGATTATCAGTGCAATCATATGGGTCATCAAACATAGAAAAGGGAGGCAAAGGAGAGAAGCAGAGACATGGCAACCTGGAAGAGACTTGACCCAATGTTGCTGACGTTGAAGATGGAGGAAGAGGGTCATAAAGCAAGGAATGTGGATAGCCCTCTAGAATCTAGAAGGGGCAAAGAATGGATTTTCCCTTAGAGCCTCCAGAAAGGAACATAGTCCTGCCAATACCTGGATTTTAGCCCAGTGAGACCCATTTGTGCCTTCTGAATTACACAACTGTAAGATAGGAAATTGTATTGTTTTAAGCCTCTAAGTTTGTGGCAATTTGTTATGGTAGCTACCGAAAACTAATATACTCATTTTTAGAGAGAAATAGAAAGAAAATTTCACTAGAAATTGGTCAAATTAATTGTAGAATTGTGACCAGAATCCTCTAGTTCAGTGCTGAACAACAACAACAACAACAACAACAACAACAAACTTTCTGAGATGATGGAAATGCTCTGTATCTGCATTTTCTAGTATATAGTCAATAACTACCTCCTAACATAAAATAACAATAATTACACTTCTTGTGTGCTTGCTGGGCAGTAATTCATTTAATGTTCACAGCAGCACTGTGAAATAGAGTTTTACTCAAGTGACAGAGGAAAAAGAATCCAAGGCATAGGGATGTTGTGCCAATTTTCCGAGGTTACTCTACCAGTAAGTGACAGAAGTAGGTTTCAATGAGGTTATGCTTTCAACCACTACACCTCACTACCTCTCAAAACCTCCAAGAAGTGTCAAAGAGCTCTTATAAGTAATGTCAAAATGCATCAAACTTTCATGGCTTTATAAACATGCATCAAAGTTTCATTGCTTTAAATAATTGCAATCTGCATTTTCCAATACAAAATTCATGTGATATCTTCACATTGTTTGTACTCTGATCCCTCCCTCTGGCCCTAAATGATAACACAGAAGATAGTTTAGTAGTGTGTCCATCCATTCTGCCTTTGCCACCTGAGAAGCCTTGAAAAGTCAGCATGAGCATGTATTATCATAAAGTGAAAAATTTACATCCCAAAGGCTTTCTTACTCTCATAATGAACCATATTCGAGAATCTGTCCTCATGCCTTTGGTGAATTTTTGTTTTTTTCCTTGACACTCTCCAACCACCTTGCCTTCAGTCCCTGTGCACATCTCTTCTGCCTACTTCTGGTTCTCAGGGTCACGACTGAGCCCAAGCATCAGTCACAGAGAGACACGGAGAAGAAACTTATTTCTCCATCCTTGGCAGCAACGCCTCCCACCCTAAGGTGCAGTAACACCTTAGTGGGCAGTAACAGAGATTGAGACAGGACAGGAAGGAGCAGAGAGGACAATCAGAGTGGAATACCTCCCCACTGCCTGGAGCCAGAAACACATGGTAAGGAGGTCTGAGCTTCCCCAAAAAGCCAACTGTCCTCAATTGATCTGGTTCACTCAGGGAAGTTGTTATGTGTTAAATAGGATAGTTATTAAAGGCATGGGCTGCAGGGTCAACTTGTGTAACTGGAATCCCATTGCTGCCATTTACCAAGTGGGACCCTAGGCCAGTGCTTTGTATTTCTGTCATCTTCCCCATAGGAGACAGAGTATATAAAGCCTTGACCCCAACACCTGGTGACAGAGTATATTACCAACAAAAGTCAGCTATTATTAGAGTCATAAAAGCTTTACACCTGGGTGGCCTTTTCAAAGTCAATCCCTAACTTTTATTGATGGAGAAACAGAGAGAGAGAACAGAAGTAATTTGTCCAAGGGCAGAGAGCAGATTTTTCTACTCAACAGGTTAGGGGATTTGCCATCCCATTGCAGGCCTTTCTAGGACCCACTTGGTCACAGTGAAGCCTTTATTGTTTGTGCCTCATATATGAAAGTCCAGAATTTCTAAGTTGTCTTTCCTCTTGAGCTGATGGATTTATGCTGAGCCATTATCTCATCTGTGCTCTGTTCTGAGGCTAAGGACAGAAAACTAGACAAGATTGGGGATGCCAGAGATGGGCATGGATCGCAGCAAAGCAAAAGGCATTCAACTCGGCCTCACAAACAGGGCTGCGGGCAGTGAAGTAATCATCCCTATACGGACTTAAATAAAACAAAGAAAGCAAAACAAATGTATTAGTCAGCCAAAGGAGTGCTGATGCAAAATACCAGAAATTGGTTGTTTTTTATAAAGGGTATTTATTTGGGGTCGAAGCTTACAGTTCCCAGGCTATAAAACACATGTTACCTCCCTCACCAAAGTTTATTGCCACATGTTGGAGCAAGATGGCATCTGTAAGGGTTCAGGCTTCCTGGGTTCCTCTCTTCCTGGGGCTTGCCTTTCTCCAGATTCAGGCTTTGCTTCTCTCCACAAGGCCAGCTGTAGACTATCAGGTGAATGGCTCCTCTCTTTTCCTGGGGCCTTCTCTCCTTCCTCAAGACCAAGCTCCTCTGTGTGCTTACTTCCCTGAGCTCCAGCATTAAAACTCAACATCAGAATTCCAACTCTGTCCTTTGCCATATCTTTTATATCCAAGTTCCCGCCCCTTGGTGGGTGGGGATAGACCAATTTACAAACATAATCCAATACCTATTTTTAGAATTCATAAACAATATCAAACTGTTACAACAAACAAACAAAAACACAGGGCTACCTTGACCATAAAAGTCACCCCTCCACTTCCCTGCCAACAGGGAGAATGAGGAATTCTGAGAGCCTTCTCTGAGTAAGGAACTGGGAAATAAATAAATCAATTGTGATCGATATCTCTTCATCCATACCCACAGGCCCCCACAGAACATCCATCTGAACCCAGAAAGAATTCTGACTGTGGACCTGGGCTCTGGGGATATGTCATGGATGTGGGCCTGCTCTACAGAGTTTATAGCCTTCCTGGAATCTGGAGATAACCAGGTAGAGGTGAGGGTGGTAGGGATTGTTTTCATTTCTTACATTCCCACCACCCTACTCTGCACAATAGTAGATATCCCATAGTAGATATTGGCCTTTATCTTTTCTCCTTAGCATGTTTATTTCTGTCTTTACAGAGCTTCTATTTTTACTAAAACTATAAAAACATCCCCTCCCACCACCCTCACACACTGCAAACAAAAAGCAGTTGCGAAAATATTTTAATTGTTCCCAACCACAATACCACTGTGTATCCACAAGGATGGAAGCTTCAAAGACCCTTGGAGGGAAGCCATAGACTCAGTTAGACCCAAACCTGAGGGGATGGGATAGCCAGTGACGACAAAAGACTGAGCCAGAACCCAGACTTCCTAAGCCTCAACTCAATCCTTTTACTTGGGAAAAGATTTTCAGAAGGCCTCACCTTTGATGAATTCCATCTAATTCATCAATGAAATACCTTGTGCACTGGGGCCACTACCAGATCCCTCTGTCCCTCTGATAATGAATTTCTGATCTAAACCAAACTGCTGTGGGGAATAGTCCATGGTGGTAGGGGTGGGGTGGCTGCATTTCATAAGGATGATAGATTAAAGGACATATATTTCTGTCAGCTTGATATGTAGTAGAATGCAGACTAGGCTGGGAATCAGGCACCGTGGCCCATGCTGCTAACTTGCTGTGTGACCTAATGGAAATCGTATTTCCTCTCTGGGACTCAGTTTCCTAATTGATTCAGTATAAATAATTCTCATGATACAGAGATATATGATTCTAGGAGAGACCATGAAGTAAAGAAGGGGACAGAAGGAGGAAAGCAGAAGGGGGAGGAAGCTAAACAAGAGAGAGAGAAGTTTTGGGGAACAGAACAGGAGGAGGGGTGGAATATGTGTATGAGCTTCCTAATTAAGGGCTGCCTTACCAAAGTACTTCAAACCGAATGGCTTAAAATGACAGAAATGTATTGTTTCACAGTTTTGGAGGATTTACATCTGAAATCAAGGTGTTAGCAGGGACAAGCTCCAGGTGAAACCGGAAGGGAAGAATCCTCACTTGCCTCTTCTGGATTCTGGTGTTTGTCAGCAGCCGCTGGCGTTCCTTGGCTTCTGGACATGTCACTCTGCGTCCTCTATCTTCACAAGGTTTTCTCCCGCTGTCTGGCTGCTGTCTCCTTTCCCCCGCTTATAAGGGCACCAGTCACATTGTGTCAGAGCTCACGGTAACCTAGTTTGGTCTCATTTTAACTAATCATATCTTAAAAGACTATTTCCAAGTAAGGTCACATGGGTGGAGGTGCAGGATTAGGACTTGAACATATCTTTTTGTGGGACAATATTCAACCCGTAACAGGTATAAAATGTCTTTTAATAAAATACTGAAAAAAGCTTAAAAACAAAACACTCTTGAGGGCTTTCTTTTTCATATTTAAGCATTTTTAGCGTTTACACGTACATAGTAAATTTGTGATAAATGTGGATTAAATGATTGACTGGAAGGAAAGGCTGAGAAGTCCGACAAAAGTACAGAACCCAGGAAAAAATGAAAAGGAGCGAGCGGGGAACACGCTTCTTGCCTGGTCCCCACCGGGTTGAACCCACACCTCGGGCGCCTTAGCCAGCGCCGGCTCCAGCCCTCCCTGGGAACGTCCCTGAAACCGCCAGGAGGTGCTGCGCGACAGCCGGGGGCGGGGCTGCCTTAAATCTCCGCGCCCAGCGGTTCCTCATCTCCATCCCGGAACCTGGGAGCAGCAGCCCATTTTCTCACCCAGACGCCAGCACCGACCCAGACCCGGGGCCAGAGCCTCTCCAGTGGCGGCGCAGCGAGCAAGACTTCCCCTCCCCTAAGAGCTGCTCCTCGCCGCGGCCGCGTCTGCAAACTCTTCTCCTCATCCACCTGCCACCTCTCAGCCAGCGCGGGCGCGGGAGCTAACCATGGCCAACGCGGGGCTGCAGCTGCTGGGCTTCATCCTGGCTTCGCTGGGCTGGATCTGCACCATCGTCAGCACCGCGCTGCCCCAGTGGAAGATTTACTCCTACGCCTCGGACAACATCCTGACCGCCCAGGCCATCTACCAGGGGCTGTGGATGTCCTGCGTGTCTCAGAGCACTGGACATATCCAGTGCAAAGTCTACGACTCCTTGCTGAACCTGGACAGTGAGTGCATTCCCCACCCCAAAACCGTGATCCCTTATGGATTAGCGGCTATCTGCTGATTCTGCTGTGATTATGTGATCAGTTGATCAAGTCTTCTGATCATGTGCTCTGCGGCGAGGAAGTGGAGAAAACGCTGGTTTTTGAGAAAGCCCAAAACTAAGCTCTAGTTTTGCCTCTTAACTGGCCGTGTGTAGTTTCATCTTAAATTCCGCTGTGGGAAACGGGATGGACAGAAAATCAGCCAAACTTTGGGCTCTTTGGCATGTCCTGCACGGTCTAGGAATCTGTGTTGAGGAGTGGTAAGGTTTGTGTAAGAAAATAATATGCCTTGAAAAGTTTGGAGCTAGTAACATTTCAAGTTTGTAAAATTAAGTAAATAGATAATCCCAAAGTATTAGGAAAGGAAGCTTTTTAAAAATTACTTTTACTATGACTTTCTTAGTAAAAGTCACATTCCTACATGGAATGTTTCATCTCAGGGTGTTCTGCTCATATTTGCAGTTGAATCTTTTCTTTCTTTTTTATTTTTTTTAATATTCAAAATAAGGGCAAGGAGGCCCTTTTGCATTTCCTTCCAAGGATTAACACCTTGAAGAAGACTCTTGAAATTTCCTGAAGAGGTTCAGTTTTCAAGGTGGGGGTCAGTCTGTGTAGTGATATTTTAGAAAAAGAAGGTTGGTGGCAGGTGAAAAAGTGATGACAAGAACAAGAAAGAAAGATCCGAAATAACCTCCTGATCATAAGAGAAAATGAATGGTTGAGCGAGGGCAAAATAGACGCAGGTGATGAAAACAAAGGTCAGCTGGGGGAGGAAGGAGGTGGTGAGAGAGTGAGGGGAAATGGGCGTACTCCAAGTTTCCATCTTCCACAAAGGAATTTCTGTATGATGGATGTTCTCTTCTCACTTCTGCCAAGTTGGAAAGGATCATGTAGAGAAATATTTCTAAGGATAATTGGAAGAAGGATGATACGGTGGTTTTTTCTTTTTCTTTTTTTATTTTTTAAGTAAACACTTTTGAGTACCTCGTCAGAATGTCTTTAATTTGCCATCTACTTTGGTAATACTGATGCACGGCTGGAGTGTTTTCCTTGAGAAACCACCTTAGTTGTTGTGTGCTGTGTATCTGTTATGCCCTAACTTGCTTGAAGTTCCCTGAGTCTTTGCCCAGATAAACAAGCAGCACACAAACCTGCCCCCTGCCATCCCATCAGCCCCTTTGTGTGCCGAGGGTGAGCAGCTTTGCCATTGCTCAAGTTTACTGCCGTTTTCACCTCCTATTGTGGAGCATAGTGCATGTGGTTTTGTGAAAAAAATAATATATATATATATGGTTTAGAGTTATAAAAGATGCATTCTGAATCTGTTTATATCCAACACCTGTGGAATTCAGTCAGTGTGCCCATTGTTATCATTTTGGCTTTTCAAGTTCCCTTTTTACCAAAAGGAAACAAGGTTCTCTTTTATACCAGAAACTAATCTCTAATTTTAGTAATTATGTATTGCTTATTGTCCTATTGTGTTATATTTACATTTTTAAAGTTATGATTGAATTTCTCCATGGAAAGATAAGTATATTTAAGGAAATGGTGTCAGAGACTATATATTTGGAGTACTGTGCTGAGGGTTGGCAGATTGAGAAGGTTCTAAGGGCAATTTCAGAGATGTCTAATTGTCAATTTTAGTCCTCTGGTCAAAATAGTTCACTTTCAACATGGTCAAATAGATTTCCCTTTAGCCTCCTTTAATGACCCTTTGGAATCAGATTGATCCATGTTTTAAATACTCAAATAGATTATTGCTGCACATGATAATATAGTAAAATGTTTTATTTTTATTTATTTCTAGGTAATACCATTATTACAGTTTTTAAAGTAGTGGTGGAATTCCCCCAAAACCTCCTTCCCTCCTTGGAGATATCTTCATGATGTTTTTTGTTTTTGCTTTTTCCCTCCAGATCAGAGTCGTCTTTTCATTTTGGCTATAGTCAAAGTTTATCCAAGGTGGGGCTAAGGGCTTTCTCTCAAAACCGATTTTCAGAAGGGAGAACTTGACTCACATGTTCTCTCCCCTAACTTGCCAATGACTCACTGGATGCCTTTGCCTTGAGCCCACAAGACAAGATAACTGGTCTCCATTTCTTCCCTAGGCAGTGGTGCTCACTCCCACTTGATGTGGAGACCAGGGGTGGTGAATCATTGGATTCTTTTGGTATAGTTCGTGACATCTAGAGGTGAAAAGGATTAGCCGTAAATATGAGTAGTGTTCCTGAGAAAAGGTTGCATTTCAAGAAGTGCTTTTAAGGTGTAAAGTTTGCTTGCAAGTTTCCTGAAAATGTGCCTTGATCTCTTTTCCAATGAAACCCACCTGGTGTGTTACAATCCATATACAGGCATTTCTCAAGCCTTTAGCCCAGGGCATTTTATATTTTCTAACAAGTGTCAGCTGTAAAATACAGAACAAAACATAATCTCCATCAAGTATTTGAAGAGGTATAATTGGGCAAAAACAGCATAGAAAATGAGATATAAAAGGGCTTCTTTTAGGTCATTCTTGCAAAGCACTTTATGAAAAAGTAACTGAGAAACTTTTTAGGTGAAACAAATGTCGCATTGTGCAGTATGATTTTACTATGGTCGAGTCAATTCAGTTCCAAACTGGGCATTAATGACTTATGGTTGAAAATTGGAATATACAAAGGAGAGTGCAAATATAGTAGCTGTAGATTTTTCTTGGTTACCCAGTACACTTTACCTTATTTTAATCCACTTCTCAAAATTTGAAAAACTGGTGCCTGTTTTGTGTGCTTAGTTAACTGCTGCTTTTTGCTTGACCTTAATATCCAGAGCTGTCCAAAGATTGAGAAACCCTTGGAGGCTGAATGGTAGAAGGTGTTCAAGCAGAGAATGAGTAATTATTTTGTAGGAATGTAGTAGGGAAGATCCAAGCACCACAAATGGGAGGTTAAGCTAGACTCTCTCTAAGTCTCATGTAACTCAGAGATTCTGTAATATGTTTATAAGCTCCTCTAGCCTGTTTAACTTGCTTTGCATGAATCCACATGCGTGTAGGTGTGCTTAATGAGCATTGGTTGTCAGCGAGGTTTCCCAGTACTCAAACTGTGATGTCAGGCTCAATCAGGGAGACAAATTCACTGACGTGAACAGTCTTTGACACAGGTAGAAAGAAGGGCACCCACTTATGCTTCCCAAGACCAAGTGTGCCTGCTGAACCAAGGGTGGTCAAGGGGCCATTGGTACTCAGGTCTGTTTCATGAATTAGTTTGGACTCTTGGAATGATGAAGTCAAAACAAAAATTCAGGATTGAGATGAGGAGGTCTCAATTATTACTCTGATTTTGGACCAGCTAGTCATGTGTATAATGGTGAGCCACTTGATCTATCTTGATCTCTCTGAACAGTAGGGTAGAGTGGGAAGAATAGAGAGACGAATCCATTTAACAAACCTGAGCCTAGCACTCTTCTCAGTCCTAGGGATGCAGCTAAGATGATTTCGTGGTTCCTTCTAGGGCCCATATTCTGTGTTACTAATTGCAGTGATTGAAGGGAAAGGGACAAGTGGCTTGGTTTAGGTTTCCGTGATTGGAGTGATGAGCCAGTGAGATGGAGGTAACAAAAAAGTATAAATTTAATCATTAAACAATTTCTCTAAGAAACATGCACACACAAAAACAGTAATGAAACTGTCTCAGGACATCCTGAAAAGTTGTGAATCCTGCCCCACAGTTTAAATTCTGGCTGTGCTTGTGTTCTGATATCATACCCAGTGGCCACCAACTCATGACCAATAAAATGGAAATCCCAACATTGAGGACCCTTGAGAAACTTTGAACTTTGGTAAAAGTGAAAGATTTAATAAGTGTACACTCATGGGAGTGTAGCTCTGTGACAGTCTTTGAGCTCGTTTAATTGTGGGGGAGAAAAGAACATTTTTGTTCTAGTCAGCCAATGATCAGTTCATTTATTAACATAGTATTTATCAAACAACTACTGAGGTATTATGTGAGGATACAGACATAATTGAAGTCTATTTTTTCATGATATATAGTACAGAGTACTATGGCAGTAAATGGCACATACAACGTCAGGTATTTATAGAAGACTCTGCTGCTTGTTTTGCAAGCCTTTAAAGCTTAAGAGGAAAAAATTCCATATACTTGTCAATGCTTGTCTTTCTACACTTTGTTGATTAATCTAACTGTAGTAAGTCAGTAACTTCAAACTTAGTTCTAGTCTTATAAGTAGATAACTTTGTAAATATTTTTTTAAATTATAATTTGGGGCTGAAGTGGTGAGAACTTCTTAGGGGGTCTTTAATCTCAAGATTATCGGTCTAGCTAAACGTAATTAAAAGGCTGCCTTTTCTGTTTACTGCTGAATACTGAGAAGCAATAGTGTAATATTTGAACTGTTTGCTAACCGGATTCTTTGTAGACAACTTTAGTCAGTGATCATGATATTGTAGAGGTATCTGCAAATTTAAGGTCCCTAGAAACCTTTTTGAAAGGAACATCTTTGCTCCTAGATTTGATCTGTTCAGATCAGCTGAGTTAATAGTACAATTAGCTATATTTCTCTGGTCCAGCATATTTTATAGCCTTCAAATATCTAGCTTCTCTGCCCTGCCACCCATCATTCCACTTGAGGAGCACTTCATCTTGGGAACTCATTGGATGCATAATTTAAAAAGTAGATCCATTTAAGCAAAAAGTACAGATTCTTCCTTTCTGCATGAGTTTCTGGTGTTTAGGGCTCTAAGCTAAGTCTGGCTTTATGAAGCAAGATTAAGCATCCACAGGTTTTCTAGGGAGAAGTTCATCAGTATTAATTCAAAGATGTATCTAAAATGGGCGAGTGAATATTTTTACCTACCATATTAGTACTTTTAAAGGATAAAGAAATGTTCTAATTCAAATGCATTGAAAATGGTTGTGGTATCCATGTGAATGGAAATATAAATAAATATCTGGCCCACATCATCATGAAGTTCACAATTATATATTTTAAATCTCTGACCTAAAAGGGTTCTATAACACCCTAATTTGAAAGATTCATCTGGCTCCAGCTTAAAACTGTGCAATTTAGATTCTATCTGCACATAAAGCCCTCATAACTTGTAATGCAACACTTGCTTACTTTGACTTGTAATCCATCATTACATATGCCTTATGCCTGGCTGGTGAGTTTTCATACTGTTATGATTCTTAGCCTTTTTAAAATGTTTTCGTTACCTATCACTATAGTTTAGTATTTATCCAATGTCTCCAATGAAATTAGATGAGATTTTGTGTTTGTCAATATAGTGTTGCAAAGTACAAAGAAATTTCATAAGTCAATGGATGCCAGAGCATAAGGAAAAACTATTGCTCTGCAAAATATCATTCTCACACTTCTCCTTTATCAGATTTTTAAAAATGAAATGTGATGCCATCCTCTTGCTCTAGGTGGTTTATATGATTCCCAAGTATAGGCTTTTCCTTTTCTCCATCTTGTTTGTGCATTATACAAATAATACATCATTTTATAAAGAGATAAGACATGGGAGAATTTGTAGCAAACATATAACAAGATATCTGCCCCTTCCCTTCTTAGAAACTTTTTTTTAACAAAAGAAGTAGCCAGAGTAAAATAGATGTGATATCAAATATGTTTTCTTTGAAACTTTGAAAGGAAAAATTAGATAATCCCATGTGGGTAGAGACAGAGCCCCCAGAGTACTTTGTGTGTATATGCTCCTTGCCTGGGAGGTCAGTGGTTTTCTGCACGTTTGACTTATGGGTTGAGACCCAGTAGACTCTTTGTGAAAGGTACCTTATGATCCAAGTGCTCAGACCTGCTGGGCTGGTGGCTGGCTGTTTCTACTTCAAGTAGGA
>PVKH010037278.1:0-11483 GCA_004027955.1 Chaetophractus vellerosus | reverse complement strand
GAATCAAATGAGAAAATAGAAGTGGCAATGTTTTGTAAACTATTAAGTCAAATAAATGTTAGGTATTATTGATAGATTTTGCTTTCCATTATACAAAGAAGACACTTTAAAGTGCATACATCCTCTATAGTTTAGGGCCGATCCCATAACAAAACAAGAACAGGGGATATTATAACTTCTTCATAAAATATTTTGTAAAAATTTTCAGTCATTATCTTAAATACTAAACAGTTAAATTGGAATTCTTAGTTTAATGTTTTAAAATGCATTTATAATTTCATAAAACTATTATTAGGGTTGTTTTGGTCTCACAAAAATGGGAAAGGATATTAACATATATATTATTCCTAAATATTGTAAAATAAAATTGTTTTTTATTTCAGAGTTTTTAAACTATCCATCTGAATTAGTTAAACAAAGTGGTGCTGATGCAAAATACCAGAAATCTGCTGGCTTTTATAAAGAGTATTTATTTGGGGTAGAAGCTTACAGTTACCAGGACATAAAGTGTAGTTACTTCCCTCATCAGTCTGTTGCCACATGTTGGAGCAATATGGATGCTGACATCTGCAAGGGTTCAGGATTCCTGGGTTCCTCTCTTCCCAGGACTTGCTTCTCTCCAGGCTCAGCTCCTCTGCTATCTCTACAAGGCCAGCTGTAGACTTCAGGTGAACAGCTTGTTTCTCTTCCTGGGGCCTTTTCTCTTTCCTCACAACCAAGCTCTTCTGTGTGCTTACTTTCCAGGGCTCCAGCTCAGAAACTCCAACTCTCTTCTTTGCTGTGTAGTTTTCTCTGTAAGCCTCCACCCACCAAAGGGTTGGGGACTCAATATCCTACTGATGTGGCCCAATCAAAGCCCTAATCATAATTTAATCATGCCCAGGTACAGACCAGTTTACAAACATAATCCAATATCTATTTTTGGAATTCATAAACAATGTCAAACTGCCACACCATCCAATGTCATTAGTTAAATTCTTTAATAGCTTTGATAAAATAAAAGAAAAAAATAGGACCTCTACATTAGCAGGTAAATAACCAAGATATAAAACCATCTGAGGGAATGCTTTAAAATTCCTTCATCTATTTTTCTCTTAAATACATTTCTTAGACATCAAATGATATAAATATAACATTGAAAACTTTGGGGAGCTGTAAACTATGAAATGAATATCAGATCTGGGCTTGACAGGCAGAATTGTGCCAGAAGTATCCAAGTATTTCTCAGGTTCAAAGAAAATTTACTGAATTGTATGTATTGCCATTACCTATAAATATATATTCATGATCATAGTTAGACAGCTGTAGTCTGTGAGAAATGGATATGCTTCATCACAAAGCTTAAGAGCTCTGAATATTTTATCAATTAAATTCTCCAGGGCCCATAGCCGCCAGCCCCACATCAAAGGGAAGAGGAGTTCAGGATCTGTTTTCATTTCTGACATCCTCCCCCAGTTCACCTGTTACTGCACAAATCCAGTCCATTAATGATATATTTCCTAAAGAGGGAAGAACAAATAGATAGAGACTCCACTCAGCTCTTCTGCTTCTCTCCCACCTCAGAAAATTCCAATGAACCAACAAAGCAAAACAAAACACTCCTGGAACTAATGAGTATAGAAAGTTCACAGGATACAAGGTTAATATACAAAAGTCAATTGTTTTTCTATATACTTACAGTGAACAATTGGAACTTGTAATTTAAAAAATACCTTCTACAAAGCACCCCCAAAATGAAATACTTAGGTATAAATCTAGCAAATTTCTATGATCTGTATTTTGAAAACTATAAAACTCTAAAGAAAAAAATCAAAGGTCTCAATAGATGGAGAGATATTCTCCACTAAGGTGGGCACACCTTAGTAAATTTTTATTTTACCTAATTAGAATGTTTTCATTTTGTTGAGTTTTAAAGTTCTTTGCTGACTTTGGATACAAGTACTTTATCAGATATGTGTTCTGTAAATATTTTCTCTCAGTTTGTGGCTAGTCTTTTGGTTCTCTAATCAGTGTCTTTATAGAGCAGAAGTTTTTAATTCTAAGAAGTACAACTAAGCAATTTTTGTTTCATTTATCATGAGACCCAAGTTCACATAGATTTTATCCTGTGTTTTCTTTTAGAAGTTTTATACTTTTTCATTTTACATTTTGGCTTATTTTTTGTGTAAGGTATAAGGTCTGTATCTAGGTTTTTTGTTGTTTTGGGTTTTTTTTTTTTTTTTGCATATGGACATCCAATTATCCAATTGTTTCAATACCATTTGTTTAAAGGACGGCCTTTTTTTCCATTGAATTGTCTTTTCTCTTTTGTCAAAGACCAGTTGGCTTTGTTTCCGTCTATTTCTGGGCAATTGATCTATGTTTGAAATCATTTGCCAACACCACACTGTCTTGATTACTGTAGCTTTATTGTAGGTCTTGAATTTGAATAGTGTGAGTCCTCCAACTTTGTTCTTCTTCTTCAGAATTCTGCTGGCTATTCTAAGTATTTTGCCTTTCCATATAAACTTTAGTGTCAGCCTGTAGAAATCTACAGAATACCTGGAGGGATTTAGTTTAGGATTACATTGGATCTGTGGATAGAGAAGGGGAGAACTGGCATCTTAACAATATTAAGTCTTTCAATCCATGAATACAGAATATCTCTCCATTTATTTAGACCTTCTTTGATTTTTTTCATTAGAGTTCTATAAATTTTTTCATTAGAATTTTTAAAATTAAAAGTTCCTATTGTTCACTGCAAGTATATAGAAAAACAATTGACTTTTGTATATTAACCTTGTATCCTGCGAACTTTCTGTACTCACTTATTAGTTCCAGGAGGGTTTTGTTTTGTTTTGTTGTTGGTTTATTGGAATTTTCTAGATAGATAATCATTTTAACTATGAATGAAGACAGTTTTATTTCTTCCTTCAAAACTGTATGCATTTTATTTCTTTTTCTTTATTATTGCACAAGATAGGACTTCTAGCATTATATTGTCCAGGAGTAGGGAAAGAGAGATTCATCCTTTCCTTGCACCTGATCTTAGGGGGAAAGCCTCCTGGGTATGTTTCTCACCCTGGGTATGTTACCTGTAGGATTTTTGTAGTTTTTCTTTTTATCAAGTTGAGGAAATTTCCTGATATTCCTAGTTTGCTGAGTGTTATATCATGAGTTGCATATTTTTTATTTTTGGATTCAGGATTTTTGTATCTATGTTAATGAGAAATATTGGTCAGTAGTTATCCTTTCTTATGATGCCTTTACCTAATTTTGGTATTAAGGGTAATGCTGACCTCATAGAATGAGATAGAGACAGTTCCCTCTGCTTCTATTTTCCGGAAGAGATTTTAAGGAATTGGTACCATTTTTTCCCTTAACGATTTGGTAGAAGTCACCAGTGAAACTGTCTGGACCTGGCGTTTTTATTTGGGGAAAGTTAATTTTTTATTCAATTTCTTTAATAGATCTAGATCTATTCAGATTATTTACTATTCCCCATGTGAGTTTTGTAGCTTGTGTTTCTAAAGGACTTCATCCATTTCATCTAAATTATCAAATGTGTGGGCTTAGCATGTTCATTGTACTTTTTCTTTAACTTTTATTTTCCATGGGATCAGTAGTGATAACTTCTTACTTCTGTATTGGTAATCTCTATCAGTCTGTCTGTCTGTCACTCTTTCTTTCTTTTTGGCTTGGCTAGAAATTGATCAATTTTAATAATCTTTTCAAAGAATCAGCACTCAGTTTCATTGATTTTTCTCTATTGTTTTCTTATTTTGAATTCCATTTATTTCTGCTTCCATAACACCATCCCAGTGGAGAGATGTGTTTCATTGCTGCTGTATGTAGCTCCTATGTGGTCCCAACTGACAAAATGTAGAGGGAACTTGTTACCTCCCAGTGGGAATGAAAGTCCTGCTCTGTGCCCAACCTTCTCTGACACAACCTAAAACAAGAGGATTGGGGTGCCTTACTATATAACCTGGTGAGGGTAGAAGGCTGGATTCACCATTTAATCTTTGCTGGAATGGGTAGAGGTGGGGACACAGTTTATTCTGTGATGTTTAGCTGGAGTATATTATTATTGTCTGAATGTTTTCTTTGTTGCTGTGTTGCCCCTTTCTTGATCCTTAACTAGAGAGTGCAAGCTTTTGTTGTTATTGTTGTTATTGCTGTTTGTCTCTACCTGTTGGCATTTCTGGGTTGCTGGTTTCTTCATTTCCAAGTCTGGGATATATGAGGCCAAAAGAAAACCCCAGGAGCTCACCACCATGTTATTCCTCAGATCGCCAGTTCCTAGGCCTGTGTGCTTTCTTCACCCCATGCTTCAGAATCTTCTTATGTTTATTTTATATTTATTGTCCAGAGCTTTTAAATATAATTAGTAATTAGGAAAAGTATGTTATGGTGGTTTGAAGCTATATGTACCCCAGAAAAACATATTCTTAAATCTAATCCATCCCTGTGGTTGTAAACCCATTGTAAGAAGGAACTTTAGATGAGGTTTCTTCAGTTAAGGTATGACCCACTTAAACAAGATGAGTTTTAATCCTATTACCAGAGTCCTTTATAAGAGGATGAAATTCAGGCATGAGAGGGAGAAAGCCATGGAAGCACGAAACTGAAATCAATGAAACTTGGAAGAGAAGGGAGAGACCAGCAGATGCCACCATGTGTCTTTCATGTGGCAGAGGAGCCAAGGATCACCAGCAGCCAGTCTTCGGGAAGAAAGCATCACCTTGATGATGGCTTGATTTAGACATTTGTCTAGACTCAAAACCATGAGTGAATAAATTTCCATTATTTAAGCTGCCTAAGCAGTCTATGAAACTAAAATGTATGTGTACCCCATTTTCTTAGAAGAAGACCCAAGAAAGTCTTTAGAGCTTTAAATAATTGAAAAAAAATAAAAAGAATTACCTTTTATGTTATGTGAAAATTACATGAAATTCAAATATCAGTGTCTATGAACAAAGTTTTAATAGGATATAGTCACACATTCATTTACATATACCTATGGCTGCTATTGTACTATAGTAGCAGAGCTAAGTAGTTGCATACAAGACTGCATGGCTCACATAGTCTAAAATATATACCGATCTTTTACAGAAACATTTTGCTGACTCCTAGCTTCTGTATTGGAATGAATTACTGACATTGTATTAACAAGGTGAGTAGGGTATGCCTTCAATCAAATAGAAATGAAAGAAAGATGTGTGAATTCAAATAGACTCTATTCATTTTTAGACCCTGGTGAATGTAGATTTGGTTGAAATGTTGGCTGGGAAGGATGGAGCTACCATGGAAAGCTTCCTACACTCCTCCTACTGAATATCCTTTTTTTTTTTTAAACAACAATCTTTGTTTCATCATTCTTAAGAAGTAAATTTCTTTTCATATTTTCACATTTCTGATATGACTTAAATCAATACCATGTCATAGTTTACCTGGAGGAATGTTTTCTTTTTTCTTCGTTGTATGTAATATAATGATGCACCTTAAAATTGATGATGTCTTAAAATTTGATGAAATTTGTAATTGATCTGGAGCAATCATAAATAAATCCTTGTGTAGTTAAAGATATATACATTTTAAAGTTTGAGCCAGTTATATTGAATAATTTTTTATTAAAAAATGAACATAAAGTCATTCTTTTTCTTCTTTGTTAGTTCAAAAACTTTTCACTTACAATATCTTTACCATTAAATTTTTTTCTAGCAAATTTCTGCTATAAATATTTCTACATATTTTTCTACTGTCAAAATGCCCACCAAGAAACCTGAAAGTTTCAAAAACATTATGATTATTGTTCTTGTTCTCTTGTGTTCTCATGTTAGAATTGTATAACCAAAGATGTTGTTGTCATAAAGTTGACCAATTCTAATCCTGAGTCATAAATTACAAGTTCAATACTAAATTAGAAAGGCTTGATACAAAACAAAACAAAACAAGAAAACAATAGTACCATTTTCCACTTATATAACCTTATAAGTTATAAGGGCACTTAGGAGTTTGAAGAAGATTATAAGTACAAACAGATTTCATGATTAGAAGGTTCATTAGCAAGAAGGTACAGAATACTAATCACAAGACTTTCGTTTGCACTGACAAGGTCTGACCTAGCTAGCATTCATCAGTGACAGTGGAATTGCTCCCTGGTGGTATCAACCACAGGCAAGGCAGAGAAAACATGTTCTTCATGGAGGAATTCATCAAAAGTAAACAGCACTGCATCATACACCATTGCTTTTGGAACCCCCCAGAGAGTAGCCAGCATCTTGTCTGAATCAGTTTGTTTGGTCTGTAAAATAGAAAATGCTCAGGGGAACATTATATGTTCAAAAAGAAATGCAGTTTAAACTTTGGAACTCTGGAAAAGCAACCATCACATGAAATTTAAATTATCTAATTGACCAGGAATACAGGCTTTGATTAATATTAAATCTGTAAGTACAGGCATATACTGTACCCTGATACTAACTATGTAAGAATTATAAATTTCATAGACTTTAGTAAATATTTATCTTTTTAAATATTGTGAAACCAAAAAGAAATAACTGAATCATATCAATCAAAATGGCGTGTTTTAACTCCAAAAGGGCATTTTCACATATCAGCTATAAATGTGTATTTTACAGTTATAAATGTTATTAGGAATATATTATTATATTATTATTATACACTTTAATATTTCTGAACTTGATGTTAAAATAAATGGGCAAGAAATCAAGTAAGGGTTCAGTTATGATATGATTATGCCAATTTATGAGATCCTTACAGATAAGCGAGTTTTAACTTTGATTTGGGCCTTGACTACTTAAAAAGTTTTCACAAAGACTAAACTATCAATAAGATTAAAATGAAATTTTATTTTTTAACCAAAATGTGAAAAAAAATTTTTTAGACAAAAGGCCACAGATAAATCACATCTCTCAGAATTGTGAAGAGCTGAGCTGGAGAGACCTGGGCTGCCAGGTGTCAAGGTAGTTGATTAAAACAACAAGCCAAAATGAAAGTAACAGTAAAGACTTTAATCATTTACTGCTATAGTATAAGCAAGAGGCTAAACAGTAAAAGGCACCAGCTCCCACAATGTTCCATTTTTCTGAATGGACCAAAGCTGGGTGAGGGTCAGGTGGAGCAGCACAGAAGTGGGAATGTCTTGTTGACAAGGGAACACCATCCATTTTATGTCCTCAGGGCAGGAATAGGGAGAAGGGCTAGTAGTGGAAAAATACTTTATACGAAGTCAGAGTGGAGAATAGTGTCTTCAAGTCCCCCCCTTCAATCGCCCCAATAAGGAGGACTTGGCAGAGGTGCCTGTGGAAGGCCTTGGCTGAGGTCACCTTCCCTTCCCCCCAGGAATGCGGATATGTGCAAGATCATAGCTGGTGGTGGAACAGAGGAGGGGACTGAATCCTTGATTTCAACTCTTCAGAGACTGCGATGCACTGGCTGAGCCCCAAGTTTGTTATGGAGGACAGCTTATCCCAGTGAGGCTTCTCAGGTAGAGACTTTGTAATTGCATATAGTCAGGCTTGAAAGCACACATAGAATTTTGACCTGGAGCTGGACTCCTGAAGAATAGAACATGAAAAATTTTCTCTAATTTAATTTCTCAGTAAGTACTATAGTTACAAGATTTGAAATTGAGAAAGGAAAGTATAAAAAGGCATATAATGAAAATTTCCCAGGTATCCTTCCTTTAAGGAAATAAAATTACTGGTTTTCCTTTTGTATTCTTCTAGAGACCTTTTATGCATGTATAAGTGAATGCATGTAATTACAGTCCCTTCTTTTTGTTAACACAAATGTTACATACATTTTATATATACCATTTTTTCACATTTTTTTTCTTCTTCATAATATCCTTTGGGGATTTTTACAGTTAAATTCATAAAGAATATTTTACTCTTTTTGTTTTAATATCTGTCTAGTATCTCATTGAATATACAGGCCTTACTTTTTAACCAGTCTCTTGATGGACATATAGATTGCTAGGTTGAATTGGGTACCCCAGGGGAAAAAAATGTTCTTAATCTTAACCCTATTCCTGTGGGTGTGAAGCCATTGTAAAAAGAACTTTTTAAGATGTTATTTTAGTTAAGTTGTGGCCAACAGAATCAGAAGCTTCATAATTCTATTACAGGGGTCCTTATAAATAGAAAGTCTCGGGGAGGAGCATGAAATCTCAACTCATGAAAAAAACAAATTCCTGTTGTTTAAGCCAATCCATTGTGTGATATTTATCATGGCAGCTGGGAAACTAAGGCAGTTTTTGGTACTGGAAAATGAAAGGCTGCTATTACAAATACCTAACAATGTGGAAACAGCTTTAGACTTGGGTAATGGGAACAGGCTGGAAGAAATTTGAGATGCTTGATGGAAAAAGTCTAAATTGCTTTGAAAAGACTGTCAGTAGGAAAATGGACATGAATGTTATTTCCAGTGAGGCCTTAGAAGGAAATGAAATTTTTTTGGAAACTGGGAGAAAGGTGATTTTTGTTATAAAGTGGCAGAGAAAGTGGTGAAAGTATATTCTGATATTGGATAGAAGGCAGAATTTGTAAGTGATGAACTGGGATTATTTAGCTGAGGCTTTTGCCAAGCTAAGTGTGCAAGTACAGCCTGGCTTCTCCTAGCAGCTTATAGTAAAGTGTGAGAGGAAAAGGATCCACTGAGAAAAGAACTCAAGCACAAAGGAACAAGCAATTGATGATTTGGGGAATGCTCAGCCTATCCAGATAGTGTGCTCTGAGTCTAGAGCCAGAAAGGGCTCTCTCAGGGACTCCCTGAGCTTCTGGGAAGTGAGTTCCCAGAGGACAGGGCTTCACTTGAGGGTTTAGTTGAACAACTCTTTACTAAAGAAGATTTGACTGATCATAGATCCAGTTGGTCAGTTCAGAGGAAGTTAGGATTTGAAATGCAGTTATCCAGGAAGGATTTGTGGAAAGTCCTTTTATCTCATGGTATGGACCCTCTTGAACTACACACAAAACCAACAAGGTTTTATGAAATTTGTATGAACAGAAGCACTGCCAACCTGACTGAAATTGAAGTAGGAATGTCTTCAAGGGAAGAATTATGGAATGAAATGATCTTCTCTGGCCAAGAGAGAGTGTCCACCCAGTGTGTGGAAAGGGCAGGTCTGCCCAGCTCTTAGAGAGGGCACACCTTCTGCCCAGTTACTTGGAGGGGGTGGCCTCTTGCCCTGATATTTGGAGAGTATTCTATTGCTACCCCAAAGCTTGGAAAGAGAGGGGCCTACACCCCAGTTTTCAGGCAGAGCGAGACTGCCACTCCAGTGCTCAGGGAGGGTGGGACTACTCCCCAGAAATCAGGAAGAGCATGTCTCCAGTCCAAGCAATTGGAAATTATGAGGCTTGGAGGATAAAGCATCAATCCGCAGATGACCTGGATCTTGAAATCTAACGGAGTTTGCCCTGCTGGGTTTCAGACTTGCTTGGGACCTATGACACCTATTTTCCTTCCAACTTCTCCCTTCTGGAATGGGGTTGTCTACCCTATGCCTGTCCCACCATTGTATTTGGGAAGCAGGTAATATGTTTTTAGTTTTATTGAGAAGAATTTTGCCCCAGGATGAACCACACCCGTAACTGATTTTGATGAGACTTTGTGTTTAGCATTGTTATTGAAATGATTTAAGGCTTTTGGAATATTGTGATAAAATGAATGTATTTTGCATGTGGGAAGAAAATGTCTTTTGGGGATCCAGAGGGAGAACTATGGTAGATTGAGCTATGTACCCTAAAGAAGACATTTTCTTAATCACAATCCTCTTCCTGTGGGTGTGAACCCATTGTAAAAAGGACCTTTGGAAGATGTTCTTTTTAGCCAAGGTGTGGCCAACTGAATCAGAATAGATCTTAATCCTATTACTGGAGGTTATAAAAAGAGAAAAACACCTGGAGGAGCAGCAAGCCAGAGTCAGTGGTAGCCAGAAGTCAGTAGGAACACAGAAGAAAAAGGAGAAGACATCACCACGTGGTGGGAAAGCCAAGGGGCCCCCAGGATTGATAGTCCACCAGAACACTAAACCCAGGAGGAAGCAAGACTTTCAGACTACAAAACCACGAGTTGTTTAAGCCAACCCATTGTGTGGTATTTGTCATAGCAGCTGGGAAGCTGATCTTCTATAATTAGAATGAAGCTAGGGATTTTCTTTTACCTAACATGAGATTTGGAAAGATTGCTACAACCTATTTAATTTGTGAAGAGTGCTTATGCAAGCTCTTGAATAGTTTCTGAATAAAAGAGAGCAAGAAATATGGTTAGAGAGAAGAGATATATAAACTACAGGATGCTTTGAATGCCTTGGAATGATGAGTAGTGATACGATAGGAAATAGTATTCAACCGTTGAAAATAATGAGTGGCCCAATGAAAGCAGTGTTTAAGGAAGATGCATGTTCCAGGTATGAAGTCTTAATTCTTGGCATCCTGGAGTGTTAGGAGCCTTGAAAAGAACTTTACAAGATTTTCAAGTCAGAATAAAATTGGGGTGGCATAACAGGTCTATGCAGACAAAAAGGCGAGAACAGAGATTCCAATATTGCAAGAAGGAACAGGTAGGTAGTCAGTCAAAACCTAAAGTCTAGGAGATTAGTTAGCTGAGGGACACAAGATAATACTCTGACATTCTTGGAAGTGGGCAAAGTCCAGAGTGCAGAAATCCGTTGAGTGGTACTAATAAAAGTAGTTTGTGGATATTGATCTCAGGCAACAGGCTATCTGTTTGGGTGAACACTCTCTGAGTTTGGGTGGTCCAGGGAATGTTTATGGATGAAATATCAAATTATGATCACTATCTACAAGCACCTTGCACTTCTGTCTCTCTAAACATATAAATATGCATTTTTTTACTTCTTTCCAAGCTCCATCTTGCTGGATTTCCATAGTCTTTGGGGCAAGGATTTTCAGGTGAGGGTTTCAGGTAAAGATTATCTGCTCCAACCAAGCGCAGTGGGTCAGTCTTCAATCCCAACAGAAAAACAGAAGAAAAGTAGGAACGTGGTGGAAGAAGAGCCAGAAGGATTGGTCCTAATATTATAGTTAATAGTTCTTGATTTCTTATTATGTGCCTGATGGTATATTAAGCATTTTACAATAAATTATTCAATTTTTAAAGTAATCACAAGTGGGTACAATTATTATCTTCATTTTTTAAAGTTGAGGAAACTTAGTAAATTGCTTTAGGTCATGCAAAAAGACACAGAAGCTACTATTGAAAGCAGGTTCATCTGACCCAAGAGCTCATGCTTTTAAAGACATCTGTACTTGAGTATAGGTGGGAATCTAGAGCTCCATTATTCAAAAACATTTCTTACTTCAGAGATTGAATGTAGTGACAATAAATTCTTTCTGGATCTTTCTCCGTAGGGGAGAGGGAGAGCATCCAATGTAGTGAAAAATTTGACTCTAATTGCTCACTTCTAATTAGAGTCTAAGCCTGCAGTGAAGGGAGACTAGAGGAATCAG
>PVKH010037277.1:0-11487 GCA_004027955.1 Chaetophractus vellerosus | reverse complement strand
ATGCTAATATGAACTCTTTTTAACATTTGAGAACAGGGATCTGGGATACCTGTGTTTAATATATTTTCAACAGCGCTGTGAAGGAATATCTCACTTGAGTGGTTCCTTGTTTTCAAATTAATCAGAAACTCGGTTAGGAGTTAAATGATTTTAAAATGGTGTGAGGCTCTGGAATTTATAACAAATGGATGTAGGTACTCCTCTGAATACTTAAACCTATTTTTTAAGTTGATTTTAATTGTACTCCTGCTCTGTGGCAAAGGATAAATGTGTAACCTGTTTAATAATGGTGCTAGTGAATTGTTCTAATATGGGATTTTTTAAATCCATCTAAATAATAGCAAGCAAGCTGTAGAGAAGATTGATAATGAAACTTAAAATGTGAAAAATGGTATACTGTTCTTAAAAGAATAGTTGTATTTCTTTTTAACCCATTTTTCCCACTGAAGTACTATATATCATTATGTTGTTGTTAAAGAGACTCAAACCATCATCTCTAAATCTAGTCTTAAACCTCTATAGTCTATACTAGAAGAGTATAACACAGACTCTGGAGCCAGATAGAATGGGACCAGTTGCCACTTCTATCACTTTCTAGCTGTGAAACTTTGTATTAATTAACTCTCTGTGCCTCCGTTTCCTTACCTGTAAAGTAAGGATAATCAAAATACTTATGTTTCAGAATTGTTATAAGATTAAATGAGCAAATATATTTAATGAATATAGAACAGAACCTGCCACAAAATAAAGATTAGCAATTGTTTTTCTTATTAAAAACTTAAGTTTGTACAGGGCTATCCTTGGAACAGGATTTTAAAGTAGAAGGTCAAGATAATGAAGAAAAAAAATGGTTTTTGGAAGCTAAAGCTTCTTGACTTAATGAAAAAATCATAACCTCCTTACATTAATTTACTGAATCAATGGAGGAAAGAAAAGTCATGAATAAAACAACACAGGTTATCAAAAAAATGGAAAAATTAAAAATGTTATTTTTCCTGTACTGCTAAAATAAAATTCCTGCTGATTAACGTCTTCATAGCTAAAGTGTATAAAAATCAAGAGATAGACTTCAGCGTTGTCAAATTCTCTTGTGCATTCAAACCAGGTCTTCAATACACTGAGGGTTGCCTCTCCATTTGAGTTGTTGGCTAGGTTGGTCACTGACCCATAAAACAATAAGCTTGTCTACCACATCTCTGGCTGTGCTCCTGAAGTTGATGGAATCTATGTTTCAGTTTCAAACTCTGGCAGCAGCCAATGATGGCTCAATAAAGCCAGATGCACAATGGTCATTGCTTCCAGACTGGCACAGTTTCATAGTGCTGAAGGGTGCTATGCCACAGGCCAGCGGAATACTGGAACCTACTTTCCTAGCTTCTTTCTAGGGTCAACGGTGCCGCAGGATACTGTTTGTGAAGAACACACCAAGTGGAGCAAAGGACAGCAGAGTACTGTCAGTAGAACTTAAACACAATTGGCATTATGGCCTGCTCCCATGGAGAGATAGCATGTAAAGTATTGCAAGCCTGGAATTTGAATCTATTGATTACAGCTCAAAAACGGATATATTAAATAATACATTAATTAATATTAAGTACCGTACCTACCTCCTACTCTAGATATATGCCTGATAATTATGGTAATATTTTTTTCTGTTCTAGATCATATGCAGAAAGACATTGAAGAAGTCCTGGTAAACTTCATTTTCTAAGTAGTTAATGAATGTGCTTAACCCAGGTATCCCTTTTACCCCTTGTTCCAGCACCTGTACTGGTACTTAACGTTCCTAAGTATACTCCAGATGAACAAACCAGGACAGCTAGCCTGGAGTTCACCCTCAAAGCTAACAGGTGGCTTGTAAAGGACACTAAGTCTACTGCCAAAAGCAATGCAAGAAAAGGTCCTTCACAGACTTCACCAAGCCACTCATCTAGGAAAGAATGTCCTAACAACTTAGCTAAATAGGTTTTTACAGGATAGGGCCTGATAAAAACAGCCAAAAGTTACCAGGAGTTGCCCCCTGTGTGTAATTAATAACTCAAACAATGGGAGGCTTAACCATCCTCCCCGCCTTAAACCCCGTGCACAGATGCAGGGATCGTACCCTGGGGAAGGGTAGCAGATAGACTTCACCCACATGCCATCCTCTCAGGGCTAAGCATTTCCCACCAGAAGGGAAATGACAAATGGTGGCTGAGACCCACTTCAACTTAGCCCCTTTGAAATGGTCCATGAACAACCTTTCCTCGCCCAGAACCTGGAAACCAGGTTCTAATAAAACCTGACCAAAAAACAGGTCTCTCTCTATTATAGCCAAAGTGGAAAGAACTTCACTCTGTAGTTCTGATCACTCTCACAGTTATTAAAGTTAAAAAAATTTCCAGTTTGGTACACAAATCCCGAGTGAGACCAGGTGCCCAGGAAAGTGCCAGCTCACCAGAAGCATCCGATGAAATGCATGAGTGCCAGTCATTGGACGGCCTGAGATGCCTCTTCAAGAGACAAAGCTAAGTAGTGTATATGTCAAAGCCAGCTGTTCCCTCTAACTCTAGCCCAGATGCCTATTGTTGAAGGAGGGTCAAATCAGACACCCCTTAAGAAACTTTGTCTGTTTTCATTTCCTGTAACTTAACTAAAAAGAGCAATGCCTCTTCTCATTCCTCTCCTACAATAGGAGCTAGGATTAGCAATTTATACCTAACCTCATTGTCTATTGCAATCTCTCCTCTCTAAAGTTAACCAACAGCTTAATGCAACGAAAAGAATACTGCTTCCCATCATCTTTGGGAAAATGCAGCCTTCACAGGCACCTGGCCTTTTCTACTTTTGTGGTCCAGTATCCTCTTAGTGGGACCATATATTCTCAAAGTTCTAATCAAGTTTATTTCTTCCAGAATCAACATCTTGCTAGCCATAAGGGGACTTCATCCAGCTTCGCCCAGGATGCCAGATCCATCTTCCCCCAGCTAAGATAGAATAGGCACAAGGTTTTACACCTTGTCAGGTAGGGTCTACTGCCCCTAACCAGCAGGAAGTAGTTACTGAAGAATGAACATCTCCCTTCAGCACCCCTTTAAGAATAAAGGTGCAAACTCTCTGAGGGAAAAATAAAGCAAGCGCAAAGGTCAAATCGCCCCTTCTGCTCCCCTTCCTGACCCCGGCCACCCAGACCAGTTTCCGTACATAGATTCCTGGCTAAAGATAGCCCGGACTATGCCCCCGTGAGTCTGCGTGTGCACAGGGAAACAGGGACACTCTAAGGTCTTAGTAGCACAAACAGCCGGGGGCCAAAAGCCGCCCATACATCAGGGAGCCGAGGAAGAATGTCCACCACTCCCCCCACTGTATGTGCCTTCGGCCCTGCCGGCATTGTCAGCACTACCAGAGACACCTCCCCGGTCCACCTCGCCCCATAATCCCGTGTCTCCAGTCATCACAGTTAAAACTGCCGATCTACCCGCTACTAACCTGACCGCCACCTTCCCGGGGGACCACCCCACCAAGAACCCTGTTGGGACCCCCTTGGCCCGGAAACTCTGCTTGGCGCAGCCCGTCCTCCAGATGCCCTCTGAGAGGCACACGGTCCAGCCCAAGTGCCGGAGGACGGCACCATCCAACTGGGACGGACAGCGTCACTCCTTAGGTTCATCACTCCAGAGTCAAGTGGGCCTCTCCCGACAGAAAGCAGGACTGCTGGACGGCGCAACCAGTAACTGGCCGCCCCCTGAAGGGGCGGCTCACACGTGAACCCCGAGAGCCGGCTACATCAGGCAACGGCCAGATGAACTCCTGCCCTTCGTGAGGACTGGGCCTTATTGGACTAATTAGTCCATACTTGAACTTGGACTTGCGGCTGTAGCCCCCGCTGACTGGACTCTCACAGACAGGGTGCTGCTCGCCCTGGCCCACTACTTCATAGTAGGATGTTTCAGCGTCTTGGTTTGTTTCTACTCTCTATCCTAGCCCGCCCTCAGCCAATGTCACTGGGGAGGTTTCAGACAGAAAGGCTACAAGTCAGTCGTGTATGAAAAAATCAGACAGTCTTAAACAGCCTTTTCCCGCCCCAGCAAGGTCTGCCTTAATAACCTTCAAATACAACAATATAATAAAACAGAATCAGTACTACTAAGTCAAGGGCTCGGCCCCTATGTGGCTCTCTCTGCCTCCAAGAAGGGGAACAAGGGCCCCGTCTACCGTAATTATAAAAAGTACCTCTATAATAAATCAGATGCTCACCCTAAAAAGCTATAAACAGCTGAAGAGTGGTGATGCCCTGTAGAAATAAAAGGGCATCAAGGGGGGGGGGAATGATAAGGGAAGTGCAGGGCCCCAACCCCCCCTGCGGGAATTCGCAGCTTTAGAAGAACAAACAGTCCCACTCTCCCTTTCTCCTCCTCCGCTTTTCTCCAGGCCATCTTTAGCAAGATAAGCTCTCAGCATGCCTCCTTGAACTAAAATTCAAACCTAAACAAAGAATAGCTCCCTTTCTTATAACCCTGAGCTAAGCCAGCAAATACTTTAAACTGCCAGCCCGCTCACCTTAAAAATTTTATCTCTTTTGCTTAGCAACCCACTAGCCAATGAAGAGAAACTTATATAACCCCACGAATACTGTTGTTAGGGGCCCAGAAACCGGAAACGGTTTTGTTTTCTGGGCCTGCACGTAATAAAGTTATGTTCCTCCGCTCCTCCGTATGCTGCTTGAGTTCTTCGGGATTGGATTTCTGCAACAACAACTTTTGACATTCTGCCTTCTGAAAGCAAACTGTAAAGTATATCTTTTTTATTTAAAACTATTTCTGTGATTTTAAATTTTTTTTAGTTTTTTTTATTTAACAAGTCAATTTTATTGATACATATTAATAAAGCATAAATCCATCCAAAGTGTACAATCTACGGTATTCAGTGTAATCAGTTAATCGCATATCTGTGCATTCATCACTTCGATCATTCTTAGAACACTTTCATTATTCCAATAATAATAAACAACAAACAAACAAAACTCATCCCCTCTCAATCTCTCTATGCTTCCCCTGCCATACATAGCTGCTATTCTTTTTCCCTCTCCCTAGTATATTTGTATGTATATTTTGTAAAAATCTTTTATATGCAATATCACCCATATTTTTGTTTTACTTGAGGTTTTATTACCTTATACAGTCCCATGTTACCATTTTTAGCTTTCCTTCTAGTAATATACATGACCTAAGACTTTTCCTTTCAACCACTGTCATACCCATACAATAGCTCTGCTAGTTGCAAACGCCACAATGTGCTTTTACTGTTTCTATGTATTTCCAAAGATTTACAAACAACCTTTTTTATCAATTCTGCACAGATTAGCCCTCAGTTTTCCATTCTCTACCCTCCTTCTATTTTGTGGTGACCTGTATTCTAATTATTAACTCCATGAGTTTACAATATATTTAGTTCATAATTGCGCAATCATACAGTATTTGTCCTTTTGTGTCTGGCTTGCTTCACTCAACATGATATCCTCCAGTTTCATCCATGTTGTCATATGCTTCACGACTTCATTTCTTCTTACAGCCGCATAATATTCCATTGTGTGTATACACTATAATTTGTTTATCCATACATCGGTTGATGGACACCTGGGTTGTTTCCAACTTTTGTCACTCATGAATAATGCTGCTATGAACATTAGTGTGCAGATGTCTCCCACAAATTTTGATATATTGTATTTTCATTATCATTCAACTCAAAATATTTTCTAATTTCCCTTGTGATTTTTAATACATGGATTATTTAGAACTGTGTTATTTAACTTCCAAATGTTTTTATTTTTCTAGATATCTTATTGTTATTGATTTCTAATTTAATTCCATTGTGGTAAGATAACACACTCTGTATGATTTCAACTCTTTCAAATTTATTGAAACTTGATTTCTGACCTAAAAATGATCTATTTTGGTGAGCATGCAATGAGCCCTTGTAAAGAATGTACATTCTACAGTTCTTGGGTATAGTGTTTTATACATTTCAATTAGATCAAGATAATTGATAGTGTTTCTCAGTTCTTTTGTTGTTACTGATTATGAATTTATATATTTCTTCCTTTAACTCTGTCAAATTTTGGCTTCATACATTTAAATCTGTTTTATTAGGGGCATACTCATTTATGGTATTTATATCTTCCTGATAAGTTAGCCCTTTGATCTTTAGAAATGGTCCTCCAATCTTTGATAAATTCTTTGTATTGAGGTCTACTTTATCCGATATTAATTTGACCACTCTAGACTTCATGTCCGTACTGCTTGTGTGTTATATCTTTTCTCATCCACTTACTTTCAACCAATATTTATATTTAAAGGGCATCTCCTGAAGATACATGTGCTTTGATCTTGTTTATTTTCCATTCTGATAATTTCTGCCATTTAATTTGAGTGCTTAGTACATTAACATTTAATGTAATTATTCATGTGGTTTGATTTAGTCTAACACCTTTTTTATTTATTCCCTCTCTTTCGTTGCTGTTGTTGTCCCTCTGCTCCTCCTTTTCTTCTATTATGGGTTAATTGAATATTTTTAAAATTCTACTTTTATTTATTATTGGATTTTAGCTGTACCTCTTTAAATTATATTTTTAGTGTACCCTCTAGTGATTACAATATATATCCTTAACTTTTCTCACTCCCCTTAGAGAGATTATACCGATTCACACAAAACGTAAGAAAATAACAAGCATAGGGGTCCATATACCCTGCCCCCCACCATCCTTAAATTATAGTTGTCATATGTATTTTATGTACATACATTATAACTTCACAATATAATGTTATACTGTTTGCTTTAAAGAGTCACGCCTATTTTAAATAAATTAAAAGGAAAAACAGTTTTGATTACTCACATATTTACCATTTCTTATGCTCTTCATTTCTTTCTGAAGTCCCTCATTTTTATCTAATTTCCTTTCCTTTTGGCAGCAATCGGTGGTCCTCTGTATCACTGTTCTCCTTTATGAAATGCATCATTTTCCTCTGGCTGCCTTCAGTATTATCTCTTCACTTTTGCTTTTAAGAAGTTTGATTCTGATATAAGTAGGTGTGGTTCTTTTTGTATTTATCCTGTTTGAGATTTTATGGCCTTCTTGGATCTGTAAATTTATATCTATCATCAAAATCATGAGTGTATAATTTCAACACAATTAAAAACATTAATTCAAAAAAAATGCTGCTTTTTGATAAGATGCATTAGGAGTTCCCAGGAAAGGGTGGGGGTCATGTTGGATTGACAACAGCACACAAGCTTCAAGCTTTAAAGTAAGCTTCTTTCCCCTGCCTTAGGGCCTTTTTGCTTTGTAGAATCAGGACATGTTGACTCTAGAAATCAAAACAGACAAAGAACAAAGCAAAGAACTGGGTGCTCTTTCAGTTGGAAATTGTACCCAGGATAACCCTGATCTGGTGATTTAACATGGTGACTGAAAGCCAAGGTTTTAGATCTAGGTAAATGTAGGTTCAAATGCTGTTTCTACAATTTTCTGGCTATGAGACCTTGGGGCAAGTACCTTAAACTCTCTATGCCTCAATGTTTTCGTGTAAATAATAATAGTTAATATTTATCTATCTCTTTCTCTGTGCCAGACATTTCCTAAGCAGTCCACGTGTATTATCTCTTTTAATTCTCACAGCAATCCTAAAAGGTATGCACTGGTTTTTTTTTTGTTGTTTCTTTTTAACTTTATTTTGAACATTTAATAATTGAAAATATAAACAATTAAAAACTAAAAAGTAAACACAGTTGAATAAATACATACGTTTCTCAATTAAATGGACTGGATACATAAAAATTTTTTTTGACTCAAGCAATATGTTACACAATATATTTGGTTCACAGTAACACAATCATACAGCATTTGTCCTTTTGTGTCTGTCATATGCTTTACGACTTCATTTCTTCTTACAGCTGCATAATATTCCATCGTGTGAATAGACCACAGTTTGTTTATCCATTCATCTGTTAATGGACACCTGGGTTGTTTCCAACTTTGGGCAATGGTGAATAACGCCGCTATGAACATCGGTGTGCAGGTGTCTGTTCGTGTCGCTGCTCTCAGTTCTTCTGGGTATATACCCAGTAGTGGTATTGCCAGGTCACGTGGCAAGTCTATATTCAACTTCTTTAGGAACTGCCAAACAGTCCTCCACAGTGGCTGTACCATTCTGCATTCTCACCAACAGTGAATAAGTGTTCTTATCTCTTTACATCCTCTCCAACACTTGTAGTTTTCTATCTTTTTAATAGTGGCCATTCTGATAGGTGTGAAATGATATCTCATTGTAGTTTTGATTTGCATTTCCCTAATCATGAGTGATGTTGAGCATTTCTTCATGTGCTTTTTTGCCATTTGTATTTCTTCTTTGGACAGATATCTATTCAAGTCTTTTGCTCATTTTTAATTGGGTCTTTTGTCTTTTTATTGTTCAGTTGTAACATCTCTTTATATATCCTGGATATTAAAACCTTATCAGATATGTGATTTCCAAATATTTTTTCCCATTGAGTTTTCTGCATTTTCACCCTTTTGACAAAGTCCTGTGAGGTGCAAAAGTGTTTAATTTTGAGTAGGTCCCATTTATCTATTTTTTCTTTTGTTGCACATGCTTTGGGTGTAAGGTCCAAGAAACCACCACCTACTACATTTTCTTCTAGTAGTTTTATGAACCTGGATTTTATATTTAGATATTTGATCCATTTGGAGTTGATTCTTGTATAGGGGGTGAGATAGGGGTCCACTTTCATTCTTTTGGTTATAGATATCCAGTTCTCCCAATACCATTTGTTGAAGAGACTATTTTTTTTACCTTTAACATTAACTTGGTAGGTTTGTCAAAAACCAGTTGACTGCGGAACCAGCTATGGCTCAATTGGTAGGGCTCTGGTTTACCACATGGGAGGCTCCGGGTTCAGTTCCCAGGGCCTCCTTGAGAAGGCAAGCCGCCATGAGCAGGCAGGCTGCCGCATGGTGAGCTGACTTGGCGGGATGCCGCAGCGGGGGGGAAAACAAGCAGACACAGAAGAACGCAAAGCAAATGAACACAGCAAGAACAAGCAGCAAGGGAGGGGATATATACATAAATAAAAATAAATCTTTAAAAGAAAAAACCAGTTGACTGTATAGGTGAGGGTTTATTTCTGGGTTCTCAATTCTATTCCACTGATCGATGTGTCTATCTTTATGCAAGTACCATGCTGTTTAGGCCATATGTTTCAAGGTCAGGCAGTGAAATTCCTGCCACGTCGCTCTTCTTTTTTAGAATGCTTTTGCCTATTTGGGTGCACTTACCCTTCCAAATGAATTTGGTAATTGCTTTCTCTAATTCTGTAAAGTAAGCTGTTGGGATTTTGATTGGTATTGAACTGAATCTAATAATGAGTTTGGGTAAGATTGACATCTTCATGGTACTTATTCTTACAAACCATGAACACGGAATGTCTTTCCATTTGTTTAGGTCTTTTAAAATTTCTTTAAGCATTGTTTTGTAGTTTTCTGCATATAGGTCCTGTACTTATTTGGTTAAATTAACTCCTAGGTATTTGAGACTTTTTGTTGCTACTGAAAATGGAATTTTTCCCCTGATTTCCTCCTCACATTGTTTGGTACTAGTGTACAAAAACATTACTGATTTTTGCATGTTGATCTTGTATCCTGCCACTTTGCTGAACTCATTTATTAGCTCAAGTAGCTTTGTTGTGGATACTTCGGGATTTTCTAAGTACAGGATCATGTCATCTGCAAACAGTGAGAATTTTAATTCCTCTTTTTCTATTTGGATGCCTTTAGTTTTTTGGTTTTTGTTGTTTGTTTGTTTGTTTGTTTGTTTTGTCTAACTGCCCTAGCTAGAACTTCTAGTACAATATTGAATAACAATTGTGACAGTGGGCATTCTTGTCTTGTTCCCAATCTTAAGGTATATACTGTTATATTTATTTTCAGGTGAGGAAACTGCAGCAGTGCATTGCATAACTTTCTCAAGGTCTGTGTGACCTAGTTCCTGGTGAAACAAAGATTCCAGCCCTTCCCATCTATCTCTGTTTTTAAAACAATAACAGTTTCCATTTGGAAAATATATGACATATGCTAGGCAATTTTGAGTGCCTTCCAAACATTTTTTTTTTCAATTGCCTTCCCCTAAAGGACATAAGTCATGCAATGTTGGATCTAACGTGAAAGGGGAAGCCATTGATGAATTCTTATGGATTGACCAATGATGAAATCATACTAAGATTGTTAGAGTTTCCTCCTTACAAGGTTTGCAATGATTGACAGGTCATAGGACTGTGACTCAATGCCCCTGTGGCACAGGTTGAGGAAAGGCAGCCTCCGGCCATAACCCACCTGACCAACTGAGCAAGCCACAGCCTATGGGCAGCTCATCTCTTCCCAAGAATAAACAAAGTGGAGCAGATAAGGGCCATCACCCCCTCCCACATTCCAAGACCTCCTAGCCCACTACCCCCACCACCGGCCATTTGGCCCTAGGCTGTACTTGGTTTCCCCACCTATTGATGTACTATATAAAGTCATATCCACCTTCCACTGGTGGGCTGAAGTCTCTCTTCAGACCCCCTCCATTGGGAGAGTTTCCCAATAAACCTCCTGTCTGCAATCGTCAGTCCCTTCGTCCCAGTGACCGCCATTTTTCTCTAACATTTGGTGCCGAAAAACCCAGGTCTGGGATCGCTGGGACTGACTGATTGGTAAGGAATCTCCGCCCTCCTGCTGCTGCTGAGAGAATCCATCCAACACCAGACATCAAATCCTAGTTGGGTGAGTCAAGGATTTTTCTGCTGGAGGATCCTGCTCTTTCTCTCTTTTTCTATTGTCCAGGACAACCTGCCGAAAACTACAAGTGTTAGGTCAGTGATCCTCACTGTCCCCGAGAGCCATGGCAGGCGGGAGGCCTGTCCTCGTGGAAAGAGACCCCTTGGCTCTGGAGACGTCCAGCTCCAAGCATGGTCTCCTATTCCTTGGGTGATTTCCAAATGATTCGGGGACACCTGTCTCACTCGGAATCTCCCCTGTTTCTTGCCTTTTTAGAGATCCTTGTCTCACCCATGCACCTAAAATGGGGAATTTAATTTTGCCCCTCCCCCCCCCAAAAAAAAAACATGCCTCTGGGTTGTTTCCTTCATAACCTTAAAACTCTAAATCCAGAAGGAGATATCAGACCTAAAAAGCTCATTTTTCATTTGACCTCTTGTGGTCGCAATATGAATTGGACAATGAAAGTCAGTGGCCAGAAAATGGCACTTTCGATTTCCAAATTCTCCGAGACTTAGAGAATTTCATCCAGCGCAGCGGCAAGTGGTCAGAAATTCCTTATGTTCAGACATTTTTTTCCCCTTCATAATCGTTCCTCTGTTTGCCAATCCTGTTCCTCTTATCAGATCCTTCTTTTACACCAAAAACCTTCTCAGAAACTTTCCCTCTCCTCCCCTCTCACACCCCCTACAACCTCT
>PVKH010037276.1:0-11481 GCA_004027955.1 Chaetophractus vellerosus | reverse complement strand
ACTTCAGTGTCCCTGCACTCAGAAAGCATTCGGTTTAGTCAAAGAAGTATTGCAGAATGACCAACGTGTAAAATAGGCTAAATGAGGCCATACAGACTGTGCCATTTGTAAAGTTGTTAGTGCCTCTCACCTATGTTGTATTTTGCCCCATCCTTCGTGGTAAATTTGTTTAATGCATTTCTTTCCATCAGGATGAGAAATACAGTTTAAAAAAATATATAAGGGTGTGAATTGCAATTAGACACTTTTTTAAATATTAGAGAACAGAGGTAAGGCAGCATTGGGTCCTTCCGAGTGATAGTGAACTACCAATTTCACCCAGCAGATAAATGATTGAACATTCTGGTCAGAGAGAGATCTCTGTGTGTAGGAGTTCCCAGAGATAAAGAGGGATGAAAGATATTTGATATTTTGCAAAAGTTATTTGGTGCTCACTAACTTCTTTTTTGCTTTATTTTTTAAGAATGTTCCATTCCATATGGCTTGTTCAACAAAGAAAATATGACTTTACACTTACATGATCAGTTAAATTGCTTTCAGATTTCTGGGCACTGCTGGGAAAAGTCAATTCAAAATGAATTTTTATCTAGTGTGGATGTGAATATCTAAGTTTTTAGAGAGTCAGAGAATAACAATTACTTCTAAGAGTTTTGTGCTCTTTCACTTAAAAATTTTATTGTTTCTAATATTTGCCATCACTTTATTTGACCACATGGCCAGAAATACAGACATACCTATAGAAATTTCTTGAAGCTAATAGAGTTTTCATAAATCTTTGTGTTGAGTCTGATTATATTGCATTATTATGATAAGGAATCCATTTCTCCATTAGTTTGTTCTTAGGCTGAATACATGATATTATTTAAAATGAATTGTTCAGTGTACTGACCACCATTATAGAGACAAATAGTTTTTACTCCATTATTAGTTCAAATAATAAAATAATAATGGGGCTTCTTCCCTTTCTCCTGCTATAAGAGCAGACATAAATCTAAAATGTTTTAGTACAGGGTTGAACTAATTAGTACCATTTTGAAGTTTGGCACTCTAGCATTACATTTTAAATGTTCCATATTGACCAATCTTGTGAGTGAGCATCCTTTCTCAATAATATTGACCAGCTATCTCAATGCAGCATTTTAAACATGCTGTCGCCAAAGAAATCTTAGATGATAATTAGATTACTTCTGTTCTAAATGAATTACCAGTATGTATGAACAACTGAAAGTTTTCCAATTATATGAAACTCCTTTTCAAATGTCTTAACCTAAAAGAAATTATTAACTGCTAAAGTAATCTTACCAAAAGTTTTAACATTGAAATACTTGCAGTATCCTATAGATGCTATGTTCCCACATCTTACTATTTGTAATTCTTTTCCCTCTACCATATTTTTTTGGGGGGTTACATATCCCCCCACCCTTTCTGCTTGCTCTTGCTGTGTGTCCATTCTTCTGTGTTTTTCTATGTCTGCTTCTTGTCTCCCCCCGTCTTTGCGGCGACGCGCTGAGTCGGCCCTCCATGGAGGTGACTCGCTCCGTTCGTGGGTGGCTCCATTCCGTTTTTCACGGGCGGCTCTGCTCCATGTTTTGCGGGCAGCAGTGCTCTGTGTTTTGTGGGCTGCCCGGCTTCTGGGCTTTGCAGGCAGCAGCTCCGTGTTTCACGGGTGACTTTGCCATATCCGTGGGGGCTCCGCCCTGCCCGTGGCAGCTTTTTGCCTTGCCCATGGCAGCTTGCCTTTCTCAAGGCCATCTGCCAGCTTGGAGAGGTCCCCGGGAACTGAACCCGGGGCCTCCCATGTGGTATACAGGCGCTCTTATCCACTGAGCTATCTAGCCGGCCCCTACCATATTTTTTATTAATTTACTACATTATCATTCTTTTCCCTCTACTCTTCTTTTCCTTTGCTTGGCGTCTAGTGCTCAACTCTAAAGATACTGGTGAGGTAAAAGGTTTTCTAGGAATACTTCTATTTTCTCCACCCCATCATCTAAGTTTCAGCTAGATTAATCTATATTTTTTCATAAAACTTTGGGATTACTTCTATGTTAACCCTTACCAATTCACCTTGCAACTCTGTTTACTTCTCTATATCCCTAACATGATATGGGCTTCTAGAAGGCAGAACCATGTCTTTTTCTTCTGTTTCATCAGTATTTAGTACAGTGCCTAGACTATTAGACAATATCTAACAAGTGAATTCCAAGCAAAAGTCATTAAATAGGATAATGTGTACCATTTACTGTTTAAGGACATACAATTCATTTTGTTTCAGATAACATCATTAAAGCATACAAAGTAAAAACTATTAGAAACATAGAGGAGATTGCTGGAAACATAAATATAGGGAGGCTTTAAACTGCCCCTCTTAGTCTTTGAAAGATTGATGATGCTAGTGGTATTATTAATAATATCTGACATTTAATGCCTGATACTGTGCTAAGTTCATTACATGAATTATCTTATTTAATCCTTACAACAACCTGGGAGGAGATGTGATTATTAACTTCATTTTTCAAATGAGAGATCTGAGATGTGGAGAGGTTAAATAACTCACCCAGTCAGCCAAAAATAAAGGAAAGGAAGAAAAGAAAAAGTAGACATGGGATTCAAACCCAGGAAAAAATGACTCCAGAACCTGGCCAAAACCAGTACATTTAACCTCCCTAAATCCAGATCTAGGAATATATTTTAACTAAATTTTCAAAATTATTAGCATAGAATTTTTCATCTATCTCATTATTTTTAAAGGTCGGTAGTATTTGAGGTCAGAAATTTTGTCCCCCAAATATTTTTTTTATCTCTATCTTTTTATCTTAAAGAGTTTCACTATAAGTTTGTCAATTTTGTTTAACTTTTCAAGAAAACCACTTTTGGGTTTGTTCATTCTCTTCCTTTTCTACTTTTATTAATGTATTCTCTTACCTTTATTTTCTTCCTTCTATATTCTTTGGGTATATTTTGCTATTCCTTTTTTAGCTTTTTGAGGAAAATGGATATATTACTAAATGTGAGTCTTTCTTATTTTCTAATATATGCATTTAAGGCTAAGTATTTCTTTCATACTGTTCTAGCTGTATTCTATTAGTTTTGATATTTAGTTTATTAATATAATCTTGTTCAAAATATTTTATCATTTCTATTATTTGATCATTAGTTCTTAAGTTCTTCCTAATTTTAATTCTTTCCCTAGTTAGTTAATGAGCTCTAGCTTAATTATATTATTATCATCATAAGATATGCTCTATTTGTTTTGTTCCCTTAAAATTTGTTGTAACTTGTTTCATGAGCAAGTATATAGTTAATTTTTTAACAATGTTCTGATTTTCTTGAAAAGGAAATGAATTAGTACAATGGGTGAATATCCTTTAGATCATGTTTATTCATCATATTGTTCAAATTTCCTACATCTATGTTGATTTCTAGCCCCCCTTTTTTTTTACTGAGAAAGGTATGCTAAAATACCCCACTTTGATTATAGGTTTTTCTGTTCCCCTAAGTAGTTCTCTCAAATTTTCCTTTATATATTTTGAAATCATGCTATTAGATATATAAAATATATAATTATACTTAGTGGTATATTAACCCTTTATCTTAGGAAGCGATTCCTTTTTGTTTAGTAATGATTTTCACCATAATGTTTTCTTGGTCTACTACTAATACTGTTCCACAAGCAATCTATCAATTCATATTTTTGTGATATATTTTTCCAACATTCTTTTTCAGCCTCTCTGTATACCTTTGCTTGACATGTATCTTTTATTACATGTATCAGCATATAGTAAGGTTTAAAAAATATTGTCTTTGCTTTCTTTTAAGTTGATTATTTAGTCTATTTGCATGTGTTAGATAATAATCTTCAGGTTAAACCCAACCACTATATTTACTTTTAGGTATTAATTTTTTTTTCCATTTAGGTAGTCACTTACTACAGAGTTGTCCAGTGGTGAAAAGTAATGCAGTTTCCAAAAACAGAAAGCATTTTACTTGGTGCTGCTAATATGATGATGAGTGAGCATGGATTCTTCTAGTCCTAGTCTGATGGTGTGGGGAAGAGTAACATATAACTGATTACAATACAGTGTAATAATGTCATAGAGCACTGTAACCATTTCTGACCTTCATGGAATTAAGAAGTGGTTTAAAGCAGAACAAATGGAGACTGCACACAGGAAGAAAATGACAGGGTACAGATTTAGAAAGGGGACCTGGTTGTGGGAGATATTTTATAGGTTGGGAAGGATTAGAGAGGCAGCAACATGGCATTATTAAACTGCTGGTGGGAGGCCAGCTGTAGCCCAGCGGATAGGGCGCCGGTTTATCACATGGGAGGCCCGGGTTCGGTTGCCGGGGCCTCTTCGAGCGAGCAGACCGCCTTGAGAAGGCAAGCCACCGTGGGCAGGGCAAAAGCCGCCATGGGCAGGGCAAGCCACCCGTGAGCAGGACAAAGCCGCTGCCTGGTGAGCTGTCACCGCAACGGGGGGAGACAAGCAGACACAGAAGGACGCAAAAATGAACACAGCAAAGAACAAACAGAAAGGGGGAGATATGCAACAAAAATAAATAAATAAATAAAGTGCTGGTGGTTTTGGGGGTGGGGGATCAAGTGCAGAGGTGGAGGCATTCTCCTGGGAAAGGGAGTCACTAGACCACTTTATGGATGAAACAAAGTGCTAGTAAACAAAGCCTGCAACATTATTGAATTTATTAGGAAGAGCAGAAAAATATGATATGATAGGATTTTTGTCATTAGCTACATATTCTAGTTTTCCTGAATGATAGGTGAAGAGTCGAGCTCATGCTGAAAAAAATTCATGGGTGATCTTTCAGACTCAACCATAGGTAATATCAAAGCTTTACCTGGCAGGCCTCACCGGGGAAAGCTGTCCTCCCCCCATCTGTTTTTTCTTTGTTGTTGTTTTTTTAGGAGGTACCAGGGATTGAACCCAGAACCTCATACATGGGCAGCAGACACTCAGCCGCAGAGCTACATCTGCTCCCCGATGAGAGTTGTTTTTTTTCATGTTTATTTTCTCTTATTTTTAGGGGGTACCAGGGATTGAATCCAGGACCTCGTACATGGGAAGCAGGCACTCAACTGCTGAATTACATCCACTCCCAATGAGAGCTGGATTTTTGTTTGTTCTGTTTTTTGTTTTTTTTATTTTTGTATTTTTTAGGAGGTAATGGGGATTGAACCCAGGACCGCATACATGGGAAGCAAGTCCCCAACCATCGAGCTACATCTGCTCCCCCCTTCCCACATCTAACATGATGCACAGCCAGGGCATTGCAGTCTCTGAAGGGAGTTGCAGTCAAGGTCTCGGGCCCCTCCTGGCTGGTCATGCTGTTAGGCCTTAGCTGCATTCCTAGTGCACGTGTGTCCCTATGACGGACTCAAAACCAAGGCATTTCTCAGGTGCCTCTGCTGAGACCTCCTTAACAGGGAGAAGAGTGTGAGACCTGATGGCACTTTTTTTTTCCCATTCTGACTCAGTTCTCAGTACTTTTCCACTCCTAGCCTTCCCCTCTCCCTTTCCCTGGCCCCAGTTCCATAAAACAGGAGGAGACTTTTGTTCTGGGCTCCCTCTGCTCTGAGACCTTTTCCCATGTCTATGATGTTCCACTTGACCTTTGCCCAGCAGGATTCCTTGAGGGGAAAAATGGAACAGTGGGGAACTGGTGTTTACTCTGGTTTTACTTCTTACTCACAGTATCCAATAAGGGATTAAAGGCTTGTCTATTCCTTTCATTTTGGCTTGTTGTCCTAATTGCCCATCCAATGCCTAGCAGCCCAACTCTTAGCTCCAATTTACAATACATAGATAGCATTTTGTATTCATTCCTTTATTTCACTATTTTTGGTGGCCTGCCAAAACTACAACTTTCACACCATTCCATTTTAAAATTTTAAATGATGAATAACATACCTACAGAAAAGTGCAGGAATCGTAAGTGGACAGTTTGATGAATTTTCACAAAGTGAACACATCTGTATCTAACTTGAACCCACTTTAAGGAACAGAATATTACCAGCACCCCAGAATCCCTTCCCGGTTCCTAGTATCTGCTTCCTGTCGGTATCTCTACACCCAGGGATAACCACTTTCCTGACTTCTAAAGGCATACAATCTTTTCAATTAACCAAACGATCTTAATTAAACTTTTCATTTTGAGATGATTGTAGAGTCACATGGTATGGTAAGAGATACTAAAGACCTTGTGTACCTTCACCCAGTTTCCCCCAACAATAACATCTTGCAAGACTATAGTAACAGAACCAGGGTATTGACATTGATACAGTAAAGATAAAAACATTTCCATCACCAAAAAGATCTCTCCTGTGGCGCTTTTATAGTCATAACCCCTTGTCTCCCAACCCTGCTCCTTCCTCAAGCTCTGAGAACCACTAACCTGCTCTCCATTCCTATAATTTTGTCTTATCATGTATGTCATATAAATGGAATCATACGGCATGCAACCTTTTAGGATTGGCTATTTTCACACAGCAGAATTCTCTGAATGAGTTGTGTTTATCACTCAACAGGTGGTTGTGTTTATCAACACTTTTTTTTTTAATTGCTATGGAGTGTTCCATCCTACTAGGCTATGTAGTAATCCTTGTTTGCCACAGTTTGTTTAACCACTCACTCATTGAAAGTATCTGGGTTGTATTAATTTCTACTGCCGCTGTAAACTATTATCACTAACTTAGTGGCTTAACACAACACAGGTATTTTCTAACAGTTCTGGAGGTTGGAATTCTAAACTGGATCTACAGTGCTCCGTTCCTGCTGAAGGTGTGAGGAGGAAAATCTGTTGCCTTGCCTTTTTCAGTAGACTACTCTATCTGATATTAATATAGCCACTCCTGCTTTTTTCACATTAATGCTTGCATAAGTCTCTTATCTTTGGTATTTTTTAAAAGACCAAAGATATTTTATATTTTATTTTTTTTAATCTTTGTTTTTCATATCTGCTAAGGCTTTTTTTTTATTATGTCCTGTTCCATATAGATATTTTCCAGTTTTTCTTTTATTTTCTTAAACACAGCACACATTTTTATTTTATGTGTTCGATAATTCCAATATTTGAAATTTTTGTGGGTTTAGTTTTGCAATTTCTCACTTAAGTTGCATTGTTTCCTTGGGTTGAGAGTTATCTTTCACTGTGAACCATTCATTTGAGGGGGAATTATTTGTGGAACTTCTTGAGGACAGAAACAAAGATGCTATCCTCTAGGGAGGATTTACATTTGCTTCTGCTAAGAATCTTGAGAGTATTACCAACCAGTCTGCGTCCACTTTAAACAAAATTCACTGAGACTTATTGGATCACCCTGGTGATGTGACGGAGACACAAATCCATTATGAACTGATTTGTTGTGACCCATCTCAGGATGCCTTTTCCCCTCACTGCCTCTGCTTTGTGCCAAGGCAACTTGCCTTGCAGTCCTCAACAAGCAGAAGTCAGAGCAGATTAACTTCTGGGTCACTTTACACTAATGCTGTAGCCCTTTAGTCTCAGAATTTCATGAACAGAATGGTGGCCTGGGCTTGGTCTTCAATTCTCCATATTTTATGAGTGCAGGAAGATTGCAGCTCTGTTTTCCTGTGGTCAGCAATGTCCTCAGGGCAAAAAGCAATTTAGATGCTCAGATTACTTCTCTGGGTACAAGTCTTCATTTAGATTATGCTCTGATTAATTCTTACAATTTTCTCAGGACTTTCCTGCGCATTAAAAAAAATAGTGAAAAACACCAATTACTAGTTTTTTAGCAGGATAGTAGGTATGAATAACCTACCTTGAATTTTTATCAGAAGTGGAAATCTTACATGAAAGATAAGCAAATTTATTCCAAATTAGAAATATTACTTTTTTAACATAGTAATTTAAAATATCTAAATAGCATATATTTCATGATTGTAAGTCTTAACTTGACATTTAAAAAATCTAAGGATATGTTTAAACCATTATTGGGCCAATGTAGAAAAATATTAAATTATCTGTATAGATAACAAAAAGGCATTTAATAAAACTCAACAGCAGTTTCTGTTAAAATACAAAACCTTTTAAGTAACCTAGGAATAGAAGAACACTTTCCAAATAAGATAAAGAATATATTTCTAAAACCTATAGTTAAAATCATAACTTATTGGTAAAACACTAAAGGCATCTCCCTAAATATCAAAAGCCAAAGATTGTTATGCAATATTTTTCTAGCAGTTTAAGCAATATGACGGTGTAAGAAGTATTAATTATGAAAAAGATGAAGCATAATTTTCATTAACATAATGATTTTTTGAAAACCCCCCAAAAAATCAATTTAAAAATTTAGATGTAATAAAATAGGGAAATGCCTATTTGCAAAATAACGAATATACAAAAACTACTTAGAAAATATACTAGAAAGGAAAACTCAATGAAAATATTAGAAAAAATATAAAATACCTATGAACAAATTGAACAAGAACTATATGGGACCTATAGGATGAAAAAATTAAAATTTTACAAGGAACGTAAAGAAGGTATGAATAAATTGGAAGTTTTACCACATTTTCAAATGGGAAAGATTTAAAATGATAAAGATTATATTAATTTTCAAATAAAATATATATTGAGGCAATTCCAAGCTAACTATTATTGTCCTTAATTTAAAAATTTGACAATATGATTAAAATTTCATCTGAAAAAAAAATTATAAAAATAGCCAGAATAATGTTGAAAAAACTTAAAATATAAGTAAGAGTGGCAGTGGCAGCTGGAAAAGACTCCTCCTCCCAATGTACTATGATATTACAAGAATCACATGAATGTGATTGTGAAGCTAACATCAGTACAGATCAAAGGATGTAAATTCATGGAAGCATGTAAAACAATTTAATATCTAAGAAACAGGCACTACAGATCTGTGACATGAAGGTGAACTATTTAATTAAAATTGCCAGAATAATTGATTAATGTTTAGGAAGGAAATAAAGTATGTTCTTATACAACAAAACAAATTACTCATGGGTAAAGATTTAAATCTCACTGAAATTTAAATGTTCAAGATCACAAAAGTACTAGAAAAAATAAGTGAATATTAATATCACCTTGGAATTTGAAATAACTTTCTAAGTATAAATCCAAAGATAAAAAACCTTAAGGGAAACCACTGACAGATTTGACTAAGTGAAAAAAATTATCTTTAAGAAATTATCATAACAATACTGAAAAACATGAATAAACCAGAAATAAAAATTTGCAAAGCAATGAGAGATAGTGTATATTACCATCTGTATAAAGGATCACTTTTTCAAATCTGTAAGGAAAATATAAATGCCAGAATAAATAAGTGGGCAAAGGGAACAAAAGTCAATCCGCTGGAAAAAGTGCAGATGTCCAATTAACAGAGAAAAATGATTCAATTCACGTTATTGAAGCAAGGCATACTAGGCTATCAGAGATACAACATGCTTTTGCCTGTCAGACTGGTACTGATTAAAACAAAATATTAATAATTGTTAATTAATAATATTAGAGAAAATATGCTTTCTTAAGTATCATGATTGATCTTATCTTCTGTTAACTCAGAATGAAAAGTGTTATACATTTAGGAATAAATGTCCAACTAATTGAAGTTTTTACCTTATTTATGTATTTAAATGAAATTTTTATTTTATATATTTAGATGATGCATTATATATGTGATAAGTAAATTTAGAATTCAAAATATCAAGTTTGGGTTTTTAAACTTTCTAAAAAAAAAAATCCCTGTATGAATTAAATATACAAATTCTAGCAAAAACATTTTAAAAAATGTCTGCTTGGGAAATATAGTCTTCACTTGCACTGAGGAGGCAATAGGTTTAGTTAAAGTGTAAGATGATAGAAATTTAGTTAGTGCCTTCTAACTTGTATGCAGGACTTTTATTAGGCATATATCCTTAGGAAGGGGATATATGAGAAAATATTATCAAACACAAGCTTACGATTCTGATGGTAGTAAAAATGACAAAAAAATTTGAAATACTCAGGATATTTTAAGTTGTTGGAGCACTCAAAGTATACAATTGACAGACCTGTTCTCAGAAAAGTATTCAAATATGTGCAATTGTTAAGTGTTTGAAAAGATACTTCTCCAAGGAAGAAATACAAATGGCTAAAAAGCACATGAAAAGATACTCCACATCACTAACTACTAGGGAAATGCAAATCAAAAGTACAATGAGATACCATCTTACACCCAACAGACTGGCAGCTATTAAAAAAAAACAGAGAACTATAAGTGTTGGAGAGGATGTGGATGAATGGGAACCCTCTTCCACTGCTGGTGGGAATGTAGAATGGCCCAGCCATTGTGGAGGACAGTTTGGCGGTTCCTCAAAAAACTAAATATAGAACTGCCATATGATCCAGCAATTCCACTGCTGGGTATATACCCAAAAGAATTGAAAGCAAAGACACAAACAGATAATGCACACCAATGTTCACAGCGGCAGTATTCACTATTGCCAAAAGTTGGAATCAGCCCAAATGCCCATCCACAGATGAATGGATAAACAAAATGTGGTAAATACACACAAAATGTGGTACATACATACAGCCTACTCAGCTGTAAGAAGGAATACAGTACTAACACATGGGATAACATCGATGAATCTTGAGGTCCTTATGTTGAGTGAAGCAAGCCAGGCATTGAAGGACAAATATTACATGACCTCACTGATATTAATTAAGCAAACTGAGCAGACTCGGCTATTGCCTGGAAGATAGGTATACAGGAACTGGAAAAAGACTTCGAATAAAAGGGGGAAATGGTAAAGACAAATGAGTTCTTAGGGCCAAGAGACTTCAAAGTGAGCCGGGAGGTCAACCCAAAGGTAACACTTATGCAGATCCCGGTAGGACCTCCTAGGCTTCCAGTATGGATATCACCCCAAACAGAGGGCCTCCTGAGGGCTTTGGAGATATCCAGGTCCTGTATCGGGGCAGATAGCCCCAGAGTTTGGTGACTTACCAGTGGGCCCTAATTTGGAACCCTTGCTCCTGAGAGTGACAGAGTCTGACTGAAATATGTCTTCACTGCTCATGGTCCATCTGTCTCTTCTATTCAAACCTATATTTGATGACAGAGTTTTAGGTGTACTTCCAGAGACCGGAGACTATGGGCTGTCCATGTGCCAACTGGGTCCAGAGACTCTGTGGACCTGCAACTCCTACTCTACAACTCAATGGATTCACCCAGGGCACCTAGTGGGGAGATGATGATGGACGACGGCTATCCTGGGGAATGGAGAGAGCCTGCAACTGCAGGCAGGATAATCTATTACATCATATTCATGGGATATAAGCCCCCTCTCACTTGGTGGTGGAGGGGGCATCACCATCCTAGAGCCCGCGGGATTGGGGGAAGAGCTATGGACTAGAGTGGACTTGTTGGTGTCCTGTTATAGACTTGTGATTCATGCAATGGAAGAAATTACAAAACTATGTGGA
>PVKH010037275.1:0-11483 GCA_004027955.1 Chaetophractus vellerosus | reverse complement strand
TTTCAGTTCACGGGTGGCTGGCTGCGCTCCATCCGCGGGCGACCTGCCCTGCCCGTGGCAGGCTCTTGCCATGTCCGTGGCAGCTTCTTGCCCTGCCCATGGCGGCTCCGGCCCGCCCATGGCGGCTTGCCATTCTCAAGGCGGTCTGCCGCTAGGAGAGGTCCCCGGGAATCGAACCCAGGGCCTCCCATGTGGTATGCCGGCGCCCTATCCACTGGGCTATCGAGCCGGCCCCTAGTTTGAGTTTTAATAAGTCCCCCAGGCTAGTCTGATGAAAGCTCACATTTGAGACCCAGTGGTCTATTTTCCATGATCACCATTTAACTGATATGACCACTAGTGCTTTAGGGAGGTTAGGTAAACTGCCCAAGGTCATGTGTTTAATATTTTGTGGAACCAAGACTGAAACCCAGATATATCTTATATGTAATTTTAATGCTCATGACAACCTGTGAAGTTGGTAACATCATTAACTCCATTTTATAGTAATGAAATTGAAGCACAGAGATACTGAATAACATATCTGAGGTCACACAGCTTGGCCACAAACCAGGCTGTCCGTTTTAAGAGATTGGTGCTGTCATAGCACTGCACTTCTGTAGTACTGAGATGTTTCAAGTTGGTCCAGCTGGATTTTAAATTTGGACCTGGGTGGAATTCAGGTGCTACACAATGGGAAACACGTTTCATAGGTTTCCTATGGCAATCAAGGATTGGCTGCTCTAAAGCAAACACACATGAAAAGATGAAGGGACTGGGGGGTCCTTGAGTGTTGGGGATGGTGAGGTCACCACTGGGGACCAGCTCTGGGTGCTGGCTGAGATGTGTGGGTGGTGGTCACTGATGTGGGTTTGAACCCTGGGTTGTTTATGCTCCAGTGCTGGAAAGCCGCTTGTTAACTAGGCCTACGGTCAGTGTTGAAGAGAGTGGTTGAGCTGAAGTTTTGATAATTATGGCAGGAGGTACCCCACGTTCTTCAGCCGGGCTGTGAAATAGACAAAGGAGAAGGCGCACGGGCTTAATGAATGGAGCGTCTTGTGTACTCTAGGGTGTGGTTAGCTGTACAACACTAGCTTACTATCTTCAGTGAGAGGCCAGGGAGTTCAAGGGCAGACCTTTCCCACGTGGGCAGCCCCACCAAGAGCTCTAGTGTCATCTATTTCTTTGGGTTGAGTAGGGAAGAGAGGAGCCTCGGAACTCTCCTGGAGGAGGTAGATTTTGAGCTGATGGTAAGAGCCTTCCATCCAAAGCTACATAGAAAGTATTTGTGTGTGTGTGTGTACTTTATAAATGAGGGCTTCTTACCAACACCCATTTAATGGGATGTCAGTAAAGAAGCGAGGCTTCGGAGGAATAGAAAACCCAGATTTGATCTGACTAAGGGACCTTAATTGAGTGTGTCTGTGTGCTGTTACCAACTGTCCGTCTCTTCAATCACCTGTTTTCACAAGAAAAGTTCATTATTATCTTGATGAAATGGTCCTTCCTTACCTGTGCTTGTGGTGGGGTGAAAAGGCAGCTTTGATTCATGGCAAACAAAGAGAGCTGACAAAGCCAAGAGTGGCACTTCATTCTGGCATGTCAGGGGACAGAGAGAAAATGCCCCCAGCAAAAGGTAACCCAAAACACTCATGCTGAAAGCAAAGCCAAAAGAGCAAGCACTTCCACAGATGAGGGATTCACTCAAGAGCTAGAGTTAGGAGGTTGAGATGAGACCAGCCTTTTCAGAGAGTGGTAAGGAAATGTCTTTCAAAATCATTAGATTCTTAGATCCTCTTTCCTGCATTTCCTGATTTTCCTGAATTCATTAGCTCAGAAATTCAGACACTTTGGATGATATGGAAGCCAATGTAGACTTTAATCTGGGTGGAAATATGAAGAAAAGGTTATTTTTGAATCTCAAGCCACTTCTGTGAAGCAGTACATATATTGAACTATGCAAAAATAAGAAGAGATTTTTTCTTATTGTTCCCTTTGCACAATTGTTATCTCAATAAAACTCACAGAAAGCCATGCTAAGAACCTTCCCGAAATCCTGATAAGGATTTCACATTCTCTAAAGAGTGCTTCTGCATGCACAGCCTCATCTACTTTGATGTCCCCTCCTCAGATCCCTGAGAGAAAAGACCTGTGGCCTTCCAACACTTTTTTTTTTTTTCTGGTCCAAAATCATGCATTGGTGGCCATTTGTATGCACCACTCTCGGGCACAGTTGGAGAAGAAAGGAGGAAAAGGAGCTTAATATATTTTGAGTTGGAGTAAAAACAGGTCTGACTTGCAAAAACTTTTCTTACGTGTGTCCACAGTGAAACATAAACTTAAAATGAGCTCCCATGGTATTTTTATCTGCAATTAAGAGGTCTCATGGGAAATCTGAGAGCCAGAAAAGGTCCCCTGCTTTTATTATGACCTTTCTTTGTGGATTCCACACATTCTCCCTGGATAACAGACAAAGCCAACATCATCTACACGATTCACTTTAACTCTCACAGTGCCCCGAAGGGGGGATTGGTGCCCCTGGTAGGCAGATAAGGAAAAGGAGACTCGTGTGAATGCAATGCCTGTTCCTAAACAGAATCAAACTCGAGATTCTGAGCCGGTACCCTTTACATCTCAGCTAATTTTGGTACAGCAAATCACTCTCAGTATCTCAGCTCCCTCCGTTCTCAAACAGGGATAATGAATGGGTTTTGAAAGAGGTAATTGAACAAAACCAAGGTGGTATTACTACTGCTTCCCTCTTGGAGTTTTGGGAAGAATTGAGTGAGTTGGGAAGATGGATGTATTTAAAGTTAAAACCTAGAGACACGGAAATGGATGGATCATTATGTATTTCAGCAAGCCAGGCTTTCAGAAAACCTATACCCAGGCTGGAAAGGATGACACTTTTCCAAAAATTTTTCTGCATACATAACCTTTATTATGTTCTGGACAAGTGATTAATGTTTTCACTTGGTTCCAGTTACAGATTTGAAATCTCCCCTCCAGGTATAGTTTCATCTGGAAGAGATCATTTTGACATGATTTATTAGGTAAATGGATGGTCTTCTCTCCTAACATTGGAATATGCTGTACAATAAGAAATAGATCATTCAACACTTGGAAAATGCAAAGGGAAACAAACAGTCCTGAAATGCACAGTGACTTAAGAGAACCATTTACCTTATTAAGCAAAATTCCCTTACCACTTTGCTACCTGCTTTACTCATGCTGGAATACAATATTCACTGTGATACCTTAGAAGAGAGCTATCATTGCCAAGCATCAAAATAATCCAACTGTGGTTCTTAAGCAACTGTGGATGTATCTTTGAAATTTACAGACCTTCACACTCTGACATGAGAATCCTATGCATCAACCACAGGGTTTGTGTGTAAAAATAAGTGTTTATATTTTCACACACTCAATATCCACATCATGACAACGTCCGGTGATTGCTTATACCCGTTCCTAATTCCAACTTGCTAAGAGACTTCTAATGTTCTGCTAATCTCTCTCCGTGACCCGGTAATTCAATCAGAAACTCTTCTGAGTGTACTTGCCAGGTACACTTCTTTGCCCTGGAGGTTCAAGAATGAACAAGACAGGAAGTCTCTGATCTTAGAAAGTCTGCCTATTTTTTCCAAATCTCCTGCCCTGGCTTTCCTTGTATCCTTGGACCAAGGAACATTTCTTTACCATATGGACCATTCATTCATTCATGTCTCATATTTAGAACATCCTCACTGTGCCAGGTGCTAGTGGGGACTGAGGATACAGTGAGGATGCTGGATAGAGTAGACCTCCCCGACTCCATGGAGGGACAAAAAACTCTAACTGAATGATCATGGAAATAAGTTCATATGCTCCCAAATATCATGAGTGGCATAAAGGAAATAAACGGAGCACAAGGAGAGAGTGAGAGAAGGGGATGATAGGTAGACATTAGGTACGGTGGCAAGGGGGAAGGAAAAGGAGGCTTGGACATGATGGTCCCCAGCTTTTGCAAATGTAGTTGTCCAGAGGTCAATGCAAGTCTTTATCGGCAAAGCTCTCCGAGGTTTGCATGGTCCAGTGACTTCGAATAAGCTCTGGCTGCTGATTCTGATCTGAACATTCTGCCCAAGTGTACTCTGCTGAAATCACTGTTTACTGTGGGGTCTAAGGGGCTAAGAAATACTAAATCCTTTTTCACTGGGGTTTTATCTGAAAAGAAATTCCTCACATTTTCCAGATCATGGGTGTGCTGGGAATTCCTCCCCTTAGCCACCACAACTAAAGAGTTTACCTTCTCGTAATCTGTTCCTAATGGCATGTAGAATATATCTACACTTAGGAAAAAAAAAACCATGTCTGCCCACCCTTAAACATCAGCATAAGTGGGAAATGATATTTCAGCTGGCAGTTTGGTAAAGCCTGAGAATCTGGAAGTGACAAGAGGAATATGCATCTTAAAGGTCATTCCAATTACCGTGCTTACTCACCCTAAACTGCAACTCTGGAGTTTAGGTGAGAAATCCCACACCCTGGGGGGCAAATGAGAGAATATGTGGTTGACTGGGATTGGAGTAAATCAATCATAAGGAAAGTAATACAGATTACTATTGCTTTCAGTGCTATTAAATAATTCTTCAACATCTGAGACATCTGAGGAGGCCAGGAAAGCCAAGTATTGGCAGAGAGTAAAGGCACAGCCTCCGAAGTCTAAATGCCTTTGATTCTGTGATGTATTTTCCTTGAATCCACATTTTGCAAAAACATATGGGGACTCACAAGGACGTGCTGCTGACTGAATAACATTTTCCTTTTTCAACCAGTTCATGCGTCCCATCAGAGTGAATTCATAACACAACCTTTCCTGACAAAATTATCCTAAATGTAGGCACACTCTTTAGATCGGTAAATAAAATAGCTGAGAACTATTCCTTACGTGATGATTTGCCCCACACCCTCTCTCTCTCTCTCTCTCTCTCTCTCTCTCACTTACCAAAATGCATAGACCATGACAACTCTAGCAGTTCTGAACTTCAGATTTTGCACATGTATTTCACATGCCCTCCAGCATATGATGGAGCCCAAAGACAATAAACACAAAGAATCCAATCCTCCAGCTTACTTTTTAAGGTTCCACATGACCTGGCGTCTCCCGTCCTAGGTACCTTTTACACCAGTTATATTAATTCATCATTTGGGCTATATGAATTTACTGATCATCTATAGGCCTTGTGTAAAGACGAGGGAATGAGAGCAAGAGGAAGAGAGAGAGAGAAGATATAAAGATGTAAAGAAACCCAAGAGCAGGCGAGCTAAACAGAAAAGTAGATATTTTATGTGGGGAAGTTCATTGCAGGCAAGCAGAGATAAGAGAAGCATGGGAAGAGCATTCCAGCAGTAGACTACTTGTTACAGAGCCACTGCCTCATAGCAACCAGTCCCATTGGCCTCTGAGTACCTGCTGCAGCTGTAATTTCACTTATTTGACTCTCTTCCCAGGTCTTTTTGCCCCTTCTTTCAAAGTCTAGCTTGAATGCTGCCTACTCTGTGAGGTCCGTGTGACGGCTCCTGATGTTCTCATTGATCTTTTCTGATTGGAATGTCTTTGGCACATTCCATCTTTGTTCCACTTAACTCGCAACCATGATTGTTATTTGCTTTATAGCTCCACTATGTCTTCCCAGAGAAAGCTATTGGACTCTACTGATGCATTCTGCTGAGAGCACGTGCTTTCTAATGATTTGTTGAATAATTCGAACCCTTTGAACCTTAACAGCGTTTGCTATCAGCAGCTGGGGAAGAACTTCATGTGAAGCTTATGGAATTCGACATGAGTCTTGGAGGTGGGTGTAGTACCACCTCAAGATAAGAAATGAACTTGATAATCTTTCCTATCTTTGCAATTCTAAAAAAAAAAAAAACAGGTAAAAAAACCTCTGGAGACTGCTGTCCAAGATTTGGCAGTTAAAGTCCTTTCACCTCTTTCTCATCTTGAAAACTTCCCAATGTGATTCACGCCAAATATTGCTCTATTTAACTAGCAAGAGTGCCTAATAAAAGGAACGCCAGTGCCAGCTGTCATTGCTCACATGGCGCTAAGTGCTCCTTCTGTAAGCACTAGCTAGCGAGAGTATTTTTGTTTAGCAAGGCTATCATAAAATTAGACAAGCAAACCATAGCAATGTATTTGAGCAATGTAGTCTATAAATAATACAGTGGAAGGAAGCATGCAAACACATTATCCTTATTACAATCTTGTGCTTTAAGAACAAAAAGGAGGGGGTTAGCTCTGCAATAGAAGTGGCGTGTGACTAGAAGACTGCTCCAGAGAAACATACAAAGGGCCTTTGGCGATTGTTAAAGGATGTCAGCATGTTCCTGGTAGTAGGATCTGGGGAAAGCACCTTCTGGCTTCAGAGTGCCTCTAAAACAGCTCATGGATGCTGATCTGAGAGAGCTTGTATAGTTGGCCATGTTTACCTATTAGGAATGGAACCAAGAATTCCTAATGAGGGCGCCAAAGAGTCTTTATCCTTGTCAGCTGATTATCTGAAAGTGAAGTTATTGAAGAAGGATAAAGGTTTCACATAAGCTGGCAAGAGAAGTATTGGGGTCATATACAGTCTATACTCTGTCACTGTCCCTTTTTTTCCCATTCCCTCTTTTTCAAAAGTGCCCGACAGAGATTTAAACAACATTGCTATTATCTGGCTATGTTGAACTCGCTGATATCTACTAAACTTGAGATCTGCTTTCAGCTTTTGCCAAATGCCATCTAAGGCCTCTTTGTAAATAATCCAACAATTTACAGAAATCATCAAGAAGATGTACTTTATTCTCCTTTGTGGTTCCCCCCTTAATTATTTCTACGCTAAACTCTTAACTAGAGTCACCTAAATTTAGCAGAATTCCATGATAGGCCAGATTGATGCCATGCTAGGATATTCCCCTATGAATTACCTTGTTCAGATCTACGAGAGCTGTATTAAAATGTTTAAAAATAGACCCTTCTCATTTTATAAAGTAGGGAATTGAGGTTCATGGGTATTATGTGATTTGCCCAAGATTATAGAATTAGCAGGTGTTTTTCATTAGAAATAAATGGGTCCCTACAAAAGTTGGAAATGAAAATTATAATAATGCCGCCCTTTGAAAGTTAAGCTTAATATTTAATTAGTCTTAAAGGATGATCTAGAAGATACCGGATAGCATCCAAGCAAGAAAAGCCAGATCATGTCTGGATGAACACTAACATTTTTTTTTTCTTAGTACCATATAAACAATCTAACATTTCCCCTTATAACGCATAATGTTACCATTTTTAAAGGAAAAATATTGCAAATAAATTTGGTTGGTACACAAATGGATCATAAATTTAAAAAATGACAATAAAGCTTATTGTAGCTAAAGAAATTAAGACCTCTTTAATATCACACACTTTAAAAAAAACTCTCATTTTTGAGGTGTGGTTTCTATTGATCAGTTCAAAGTTAAACTGCTAACTAATGATATATTTTCAGCAAATGTAACCTTGACATCTAAGTATAGGCTATCAACAAGGCCAAGGATCCTAATTATCTTTTTTAACAAGAAGAGACTCTTCTTCACTTTTTCTTTATCACAAATATCATAGTATATGTTAGAGTTACTGATCGACCACCAAAAACTGCCTGCCCAAATCCAAGCAATTTGGGGGTAAAAAGTTACCCAGTTGGGCCAACGAAACCTGTATGAGTTCACTCACTAGTGTGGGTTTGGATAAATCAGTTGATCAGAGAACTGTGGCATTAAGCTCAGAAAAAAAAGGTAGTTGTCCTTGCTGTGATTTCAAGTTTATGTCACAGTCTGATATTTTGAAACTCCAGAAAGCCTACCTAAAGGAAAACAAAAGCCAAACAGAAAAACAACATATTGTTCAGGTTGATGGAAATACTGGGCTGCTTTGACCATTAACTATAGTATTCAGTGATGTAAAGTCATGAATTGGAATTTTAATAGTATACCCTAATCTGTTGTGGGGTTTACTTGAATGAGTCACTATCCTGGCAACTAGTGGTCCTGGGAATCTGGCAGGGTTGATTTTCAGACCTTGACAGGTTGAGAGCCCATCCTCGGAGGCGATCCATACGCCAAGATCAAGTCTACCTTACCATCTCTGGAGCCATTTAGTTGACTTTATCTGGATCTTTGTATTAGGACACATGTCATCAAACAAAGGCACACACCAGACTGCAGATGTTAACCTAAAACACTCATTAACTCTTTCCAATGGGTTAAAAGTAACCTTAACATTTGACCCCTAACTTATGGGTTAGTGGCTTCAAACTTTAAAAGACACAAGCCTCACTTGGAAATCTGCTTTAAAATGCAGATTTTGGGACACTACTATCCCAGAGTTTCTGATTTAGTCCATTTGGGAAGAGACTTGGAACATGCATTTTAACAAACACTCCAGGATAACTGTGGATGAGACTTTCAAAAATATTGTGTAAGCATAATAAAAGAAGACTTTTCCTTACTGAGCTCATCTTAATATATTATCATTCAAATTTTCCCTATACACTGGGAAACCATACTCCCAGTTCTGCCTAATGTCAGTCAGTGCTCTGTGGGAAATTAGAACCATTTCTTGTTTCAAATGAATCTGAAAAATGCTGGGATAAGTACACTTAAATTGCTTTCTTGACAGCGGCTCTTCTCAATATGTGAGTGCGTGTGTTTGCAATTATAAATTGTCCAACAGAGAGATTGACTGGAAGCATTTCACAAATATATTTGACCATGTGATCCTTCTTTCCACAGGACAACTGATATAACCAATGCACTTTTGAAAATGCTACCCTTGAGTATTATAAATCAATCAGAATCCCTTTAGGTTACTCACCACTGGCAAGGGACAGGGAATCAGGGAGGCAAGCAGTATTGCAGATAAATTGACTTCAAAACCTAGAGTTAAAGAGAACTGGAAGGTCACAAGTAGACGATACCCTTTCTTTTGCCCTCTTCTCAACAAAACAAATCCTTTTAGGCAAGTTCCTGTGTCTCTTTTTCCTCCTCATTCTAGAATCAACAACTTGTGCTTTTTTTGCATGTGTGTGTGTTTAATTTTAGTTTTTTTGGTGTTTTTTAAATTTTTATTTTTTATTGCTACTTGTGATTTTTTCTTTCTTTTTTCTTTTTTTTAATATATATTTTTTCTTTTTCTTTTTCTTTTTTTTTTAACATGTGCTTTTGATTTGTACATATCCAGGGTCACAGCTGCCTTTGTAAGTTAGAGATTTTATGATCTTGAATGCTCCCCTTACCTTGGGAGCCTCACTTTCTTTGAGCTGGTAACACACTTGTCTTAGAGGATTATTTTATGATTAGGCAGAATAACTATGGATAGCCCAGCACTAACAACGAAGGGACTTAATCAATGATATTAATGTTAACAATATTTTATATATGTCAATATTTAAGGGTGAATGGAGCATGGAAAGGAAGGGAATCCTGTGAATGCTTTTATTGCTAGTACCCTAGGGACAGCAAATAGTCTGTGATTTCTGTACCAACCATGCTGGTAGTGATGATGTCGACAGAAATGCAAAAGATTCTGAGGCAGGGCTTAGGCATCATTGAGAAAGAGTGCCATGATGGATTAGTAGTGTCTTCCATCGAAGTAGGAGGAGGGAGGGATAAGAGGAAGACTTCCAACTTTTGTGTTAGCTGTGAAGGAAAAAAATTAAAGAATAGAAAAGAAAAGAAAGAGAGGTGACCTTGGCCACCTAAGTACTTATCAACATGGCATTCAAATCCAACTCAGTAAATTGAAGAACAGTTCAGGACTGCACTTCATGGCACGGATCATTCATTTTGAGAAGAAAGGAAGAATTTGGGGTATGTAACTTATATTGGGCTTAACTTGAAAGGAGGGATTTTTATATAAAGGCTAGAGACCAGGAAGACTGAAGGTGTGTAGATTAGTGGGTTAAAATGGGAACTGGTGGCGGGGTTAGGGGTTGGGGGGGGGGGAGTCCTTAACAAGCCTTCTATACTTCTGTCTGTCCAACAGCCTCCTGTCTAGTCATTACCTGGGGTTGTTCCTTCTCCTTCCCATCCTACCACATGGTTCTGTAGGAACTCTGTATTCTTATGTGACTCTTCAGTCTTGGCCCAAATTGACTGACCCACACTTCACCAGAGCTCTTTCTTGGGATTCTTAAACTTGGGAAGAGAGAGAGAGAGAGAGAGAGAGAGAGAGAGAGAGAGAGAGAGAGAGAGAGAGAGAGAGAGAGAGGAGAGGTCCTCTTTCTGGTAGTGGAATCCACGTATAGCAGACCTCGGTAGTGGGCATCCATCTCCCTACCAGAAAGAGAATAAAAGAAGTGAACCCACCAAGGAAAATGAAGGCCCTGAAAAGAGTACCCCCTGGTTACATTAACAACTCCATGTTCAGTTTTTTCTGAGGCCCAGGTGCAAGCCCATTCTCCTTGCTGTTTAAACTTGTCCAGCTCTTGTTTGCATCGGTGAGCCAATAGCTCTCTCTTTAACTAGGATGACTTAAATTGGGTTTTGAACATTTCCAGCCAATGGTTCTGATTAATATAAGACCTTTTCAATATTTTTCACACCCTTAAGTTAGATGCTGAAGAATCTAAAAAGGTTATAAGGGGGAAAAATATAGAAGTGAGGATTTCCTCTCTTTCCTGGTGAAGTGTGAAGTTTGGTAGCATTTTCCAGTGGATAAAGGCAAAACTAGGCTGGATACATCAGATCTGCACAGACAGCTGTGTAGCAAACTGAGCTTAGCAATGTGCCATGCGACTTTCTTAGTTTACCAGTCTTCTGTAGCAAAGCACCACAGACTTGCTGGGATAAGCAATAGGATTTTTTTTCTCTAGTTCTGGAGGGTAGAAGTCCAAAACCAAGGTGTTGGCAGGACCAGGCTTCCTCTTAAAGGGAAGAAACCTTTCCATGCCTCTCCCCTGGATTCTGATGGGTGGCTGAGTAGCCTTGGTGGTCCATGGCTTGTAGATGCATGCATAACTCCATCTTCAGTCTTCACATGGCCTTCTCTCTTTTGTCTGTCTGTGTGTCCAAATGTCCTCTCCTTATAAGAACTCTAGTCAGATTGGATTTCAACCCACCCTAATCCAGTATGACCTCAACTTAACTAAAAATATCATCACAGATCCTCTTTAAAAATAAATTCTTGGGAAGATCGAACCTGCCGAAAACAAAACAAACAAAAAGAACACCACAGCCTGTGCCTGTGTTATAAACTACCTGTGAGTACAGATGACAACAATAATAGGAGTTAAGGCTTATTCACATTCAACATGATCTTACTTAATCCTTGAAACAATCTGGAGATTGTTTTTGTCTTTCTTTTACAAATGAAGATACTGAAGCTAAGAAAGCATAAATAATCACAAATGTTTCAAAACTAGAAAGTGGCAAAAGTGGGATTTGAACTTGGCTTTTCTAACCCCAAAGCCTGGGAAGTTTCCCATCTCCCATTTCACCCT